>CAUYPO010016268.1:0-36914 GCA_963574435.1 Cheirogaleus major
GACACCCAACAAATGTTATTCCTATATGTCCACTTAGGTGTTAATACCAATTTGCTGGTGAGTACATGTGGTGCTTGTTTTTCCATTCTTGAGATACTTCACTTAGTAGAATGGGTTCCAGCTGTATCCAGGAATATACAAGAGTTTTGTTTTTTAATTTGAATATGTCCTCTATTTACATTTGATATAATTGTTGATATATACTTGATTACTATTACTTTTCTCTTAAATCCCCTTTTATTTATTTTTTGCTTTCTTTTAAATTAATGTATTCTATTTTCTACTGTATTAACTCATAAAGTTTTTTATTTCATAGTGATTATTCTGTAAATTATGAGGTCCATCCATAACTTATTGAAGAAAAGTTTAGTTTTCCTATTCACTACATTTTTATGTAAACAAGGTAAGAATTTAGAACAGTTTATATTCTTTCATCTTCCAACTTCTGTGCTACTGCTTTTTAGGAGACAGTAGCACAGAATGAATTTTTTTTTCATTCAATACTTTCATCTGGATATTTTCCACTGTTCTATCTTTCAAATGTACATGAAATTAAAATGCTAAAAAACAGGAGACATCATACTCGATTTCCCTTTAGGATTTCATTACTTCAGATATGCTTTCAATGAATTCTTTAAGGTTTTATTTTTTGAATGGTTTTACTTTGGCTTCATTTTTCCATGTATGTTTACTGGACATAAACTTTAGTGGGTCTTTTTTCCTTAGCTCTTTGAAGATGGTATTTTATCACTACTATTGGCTTAATCATTGACCCATACCTCCAAAAAGAATTTGTTAAAGTCCTAAATTCCAGTACCTCAGAATGGAGCTTTATTTGGAAATAGGGTCCTTACACAGCTAATCAAGTCAGAATGAGGTCATTAGGATGAATCCTAATGCAGTACAACTGGTGTTCTTATAAAAAGAAGAAACTTAGACACAGAAATAGACACACGTAGAGGGAACACGATGTGAAGAGATATAAGAAGGATGCTATGTGAAGATGAAAGATGGGAGTTATGAATCTGTAAGACATGGAATATCAAAGATTGCTGGCAAACCATTGGAAGCTAGGAAAAATCATGGGAGGATCCTCCTATAAGTTTGAGTGGGAACATGGCAATGCTGACACCTTAATTTAAGATTTCTAGTCCCCAGAACTGTGAGACAATAAATTTCTGTTTGTTTGTTTGTTTTAACTTACCCAGTTTGTGATACTTTAATACAGTAGCCCTGGCAAACTAATATAATTATCTTCTGACTTCTCCCATTTCTGTTGAAAAATATATTAGTACCTTGAAGATATTGTATAATTTTTTTCTAAGATTTTCCTTCTGCCTTTGGCCTAAGATCTGATCAATCTTGGAGAATGTTCTATTGCTGATGAGAGAAATGTATTTTCAGTAGTTTTTGGGTAAAGTGTTCTATAAATATCTGTTAGGCCCATTTGTTCTAGAGTCCCATTTAAGTCCACTTTTCTTGTTGCCCCTTGGTGGGGGATGAGGAGACATCTTAGAATTGTGTGCTTTCTCTCAATTCTGCAAAGCCATGTTGGATTCTGAAAGCCTTCTGTTTCTTTTCCCTAGGGCAGTGACCTAAGGTTGCTAGTTGCATGCCTTCTCTTAATCCACAAACTGCCTTCTAATATGTGTGTCCTGTGTGCACAAGATCACATGCTATCTGTGGAGGTTCATGTATGTTCCCAGTGGAGTGCTTGGGATGCCAGCCACAGGGTAATGGTGCATTCAGAGAGCTGGGGATACATGTCATCTAGTTAGATGGGAGGTGTCCACAGGTGAGGCACCCATGGGTCTCATGGGTGGGGATCCTGGCAGAGTCATCAAGCCAGCCAGTAGGACCTGTAGCCTGTTGAGATTTGTGTGCCAGCTGCCATGAGGCCCCTCCCATTTTCCCTGTTCCTAACTACCCTCAGATGATTCAAGTATGCTGATTCCCTGTGTTTTGATGGGGTGAAACAGAAGTAGGCCTCCTGGGCAGCATCCCTCAAGGTTGGAGAAGTCAAGTGCTCATTTTGTTCTTACTTTCCTCCTGTGGGAAAAATCACAGGCTGAGGGAATCTCTTAGCACTGAGCTATGCTGCCTTGGAGGAAGGGTGACATAGGTAAAGTAAAATTATTCTTCTTACTCTATCGAATATATCTACTTATTATTATTATTATCTTTGCTCCACTGAGGTGTTGGAAACTTTCAGCTGGACTCCTGGGCGGTTACCATACAGGTATTCTCGTTGTGTGTAGCTGGTAAAATTTGCATTGAGAGCTGCAACCTCCTATTCAGCCTTCTTGTTGACATTCCAAATGAGACCTTCACTGTAAGAAATTGGAATCTGGGTTTTTCTTCCTAGTTCCCATTGCTTATCTTTTAAACATCAATTCAACAATCATCTCTCTGTGTCCTAAGCGGCCTTCCCCAGTTATTCTCTATCATGCCATATAACTTATTTACTTTACAGCATATGTGACAATGAAAATTATTTTTTGTTTTCATTGCTGTTTACTTGTGTATTGTGTCTTTCTGCTGCTGTAATAAAGATTTAGAAAATTTACCTATGTTGTTTATTTCTATGCCCCCTTCAACAATCCTTGGCCCAGAATAGGTGCTCTCTGAATAATTATTGAATAAATAAATTTTTGAAAGTGTTCTGAAGTTTTTTTCAATGCTCCAGAAAGTTCTAGTTGATTATTATTTTGCTGAAATAAAATCCAATTTCTTGAGTATTAGCATTTGTAATAAAATGATTCATTCTTGAGCTTTGTGTTTTGATAATATATGTAGTATAGCCAATTATATTTTATTGCAAGTATAAAACAGTTCTGTTATATCCTAGATCAAATGGGCTTTATGAGTCTTCCAGGGAGCTTAAACAGTATTTATTACATTGTTTCTGTATGAAAATGTGATTCATGATAAAAGTAACAAAAAATTTGACTTTCCAACAAACTTTTAGCTTAAAAGTAATTTTTACATTGATGATGGTCTACTTTTGAATTTTGAACAATCATTAAATCTTTGGGATGGAAACCAAGTTTGCATTAAGAATATACTATAATGCATACAGCAACCATATTAAGTAGTGTTTTCAGAAGTAGGCAAGATGTAAACAGCAAATAGGCAAATATAGTCCCTTATGTGAAACAAGGAAGATGTATGGTATATAACTTCAGTCTTTGTTAGGTATTTATTTCTGCTGTGGTTACTGGATTTGGGTGCAACACCCCAAGGAATCTGGACAATAAGAATGATAGTTCTTAATTGGATCTTTTTGCATTACACTATGTTAAAACACCATTGAAAAAGAAGATATTTATTGGTGCATTTTTGCCTGTTGTTTAGAAAAAAATTAGAATGGGTTGAATCCCATTTAGTTTCTTAGAATTCATCTGAAAGACAATGTAGAGAAGGTATTCTCTTCTATGCAAAAATAATATACTTATTTTTGTCTTGTATTCATATTTTTTGATATTTATTTAACTATTTATGAGATTAATAGAGGCTATTTAGCCCAGCTATTTTTTACTTCCATAAATAATGGTTTGGTCTTGTTATATTTAAGTAAGGGGTTTAATTTTTTAAAAATGAACAGCACTTTAACATGTTCGTCTAGCCAGGAGTTAATATATAATTTACTCAAACACAAATAATATCCAAATTTCTGTTATTAATAGTCATGAAGTCAAAGTGTTATCCCAATAGAAAAGTATATAAATTTAGTGGCTCTCAGGGAAGAATTAAAAATACCTCCATGTCATTGTATCAACAGAAATCTATTTATACATATCGTTTTTAAATGGACTTATTTTCTATGAAGTTCAGCAAAGAGTTTTATCTTTAAAAATATCATAAAAGAAAGAAAATGAGTTAAAATGTGCTGTAATATTTGAATGCTGCAAATTAGAATTACGACTATGTGTATGTATGTTCCTCATATTATTGGAATACAATTTTTCTCCTGCAAACCTAACACTAGGCATAAAACTTCCCATAACAGGCTATATTGGTCAATGTGTCCCTGGAAGAAGGTGTTTTGTATCTCAGAGGTAGTATAAGCACCATTAGATATGGTGTTGCTATGGTAACTGCTCTCTTTTTTTTAATTGAATGGCATAGTAAGTAGTCTTATAAAACCCACCAACCCATAACTTGCTAGTGCCCCAAGGCAGCTTTAACTTAAGCACCTTCTCTTTGTCTTTATTTTTTCAATCTAAGGGATTAAGGTGTTTGACTATACCCGTTTTATGCCTCTAATGTGCTTTGGAACTTAAATCCTTGGTTTGTTGACCACAGATAATTTCTAAACAGGAGCTCGATGAAGTTATAAAATCAAAGAAAGAATACAAAATTTCCAGTGCGACAAGGACAAGAGCAAACTTCTATATCAGGCTATGTCTATAAAACTGAAAATTAATAAGATCCTAATATTTCATCATCTGATTTCACTAGAACTTATATACACATGGCACAGAGCAAAGAAATAATTCCAGAAACAAGAGCCACAAAGAATGTTGTGCTAAAATACGTTTTGGGCAACAGGCATACATAGTTTAGTTTAAATAGAAATTCTCCTGGGATCCAAGAGTCCTATTTTCCTTCCTGACTGAAACATACACCTCATAAAATATGTATGCCCTAGTGCAGATATATTGCATGGGTCAAATAAAATCTATTGTAACTCTCTCTCCATCCACTTTGTTTCCTGGAGACAGTAATTCTTTTGGTCATTTTGCAGGTTATTTATGTTCAAACTGTTAGAAAATCTATTTAAATTAAAAATTGCTAGTGCTCTGTATGAAAATAGGGCCATTATAACTTGTCCTATCTGTGTAAGAGATATTATGATATTAATGAAAAGATCATTCCAATAATATTAACCTAGTGTCAATGAATACTCTCTTCCTACTAGGTAGCATTGTCATTTTCCAAAATACTGAGTGGATAATGGCAATTAGAAATCTGTTTGTAAATTTATATCAGATATCAATGCTTAAGAATATTAAAAAAACCCCACAGTTGAGAATTTAGAATTTACCTTGTCCAACTTCTTGTGCAATTAGAGATCCTCTTCACAATATTACCTAAAGTTAAATATAATCTCTTAGTACTTCTAAATTTTGATTCAACTCAAATATAGATGATGATTGCTTTCTCGAATTGGCTAGCATCTTTTTACAAGGTGAATAATTTAATTTTATTTAGGTAATGAGTAAATACTACAGCCAGGTGGGTAAATATGACAGTTTACTCTTTGCATGCAGGGCATTCTTCTGCCTAAGTCAGAGAGAGCCCAGAGGAAATAAAGGAATTAGGGCAAGGAGTTAAGAATAAGAATAAACTATATTTGCAGTATTCTTTGGAAGAAACACAGCCACTGAACCCAAGGTATGAAAAATTCTAGAGAAATGTTAGGAGTCACTTCTCCAAGGATCTATTTTGCTGCTACTGTCTTACTGAGTATGCAAAGAATTCAGGGCCCTAGTCATTCTTTTCCTGGCCATTTTTTAGTGTGTTTGTAGCAACCAACTGTGAGGAAGTAGGTAATGTGTCCCTCTGGGACAAAAAGCAGGCTTGCTTACTGCTTGCTATAAAACAGCAAGTATCCAATCTAAGTGTTCCTTGGCTATAAGGCAAAGCCACTGCAATCAATCTGGGCTGTCTGCATCACCCCTGTGGGACATGGAGGGCAAGAAGATACTGATGCAAAGATGCTGGTGCTTACCCTGTGAGTCTCTGACTCAGGAGTCTTGTGTCTTCTGCTAGCATCCATGTAAGTAGGGTAAAATGCAAGACCAGATAGGAGAAAGCTGCATTAATCCACTTCAGCATCCTTTTGGGTGTGGCATTAATGGACCACTAAAACTATAACCTGATTCTTGCCAGAAAAAATGAGCTGTCATTTAATCATTCTAAATCTGAAGTCATCATGCTGGTATATGTTCCATAAACAAGTAAAGCTTTTTAAAAGCACATTCAAAAGGCAAGTGTCCATCAACACATGAGTGGATTAATAAAATGTGGTGTATGTATACCATGGAATACTACTCAGCTACAAAAAACAATTATTCTGGGTAGAGATTGAGCCCATCCTTTGAGGTGAGGTATCACAAGGATGGAAAGACATGCACCAAATGTACTTGCCATCAAATTGGTACTAACTGATCAACACTAAGGTATTCACATGGTAGTAATACTCATTGGGTGCTGGTCAGGTGGTGGGGATGGGAGGGTGGGGGTTATGGGGGTGGGGGGTTAAAGCCACAACTAATGGGTGCAGAGCACACTGTATGGCGGAAGGACATACTTGTAGCCCTGGCTTAGGTGAGGCAAACGCATTACATGTAGCCAAAATGTTTGTACCCTCATAATATCCTGAATTAAAAAAAATAATGATTTTGAGATTCATCCAAGTTGTTGCATGCATCAGTAGTTCATTGCTATTTTTTTTTTTATTAATAATTTAAAGAGGTTTATTCTGAGCTGAGTGTGTGTGACCCATGATCTGGAGCACACGGCCTCAAGAGGTCCTGAGAAAATGTGCCCCATTCATTACTTTTTATTTCTGAGTAGAATTCCATTGTATAGATATACTACAGTATATAGCTGAGGGACATTTGGATGGTTTCCAGCGTTTTACTACTGTGAATAAAGCCGCTATGAACATATGTTTACAAAAAACAAAACAAAACAAAAAACACAAAAGGTGTGTGTTTGTGTAGGAGGGAGAAGAGCATTGCTCAAAGATATGTATTATTAGTTCTTTGAGAAAAATTAGAGTTTTTTCCCCCTTCCCTGAACCAGAAAACTTTAACACTAACATTATTCTGACTATTCGGCACAGGATTTTGGGTCTTTGACCATTTATATGTTATATGATATAAAATAATTTTGAATCAATCATAAACAGAATCTTGACATAGTCTATAGACTTTTCACCTTCTATTAGAAATGACATTTGGGTCTTTATTGGCTTTGTTGGGCAACTCAGTTGTCATATGAAAATGTCAAATCCATTCTTCCATAGATACCTGTTTGGGGATGAGTATTTAAAATCAATTGTTTAGACTAACTGTGCTTTTGGTACTATCAGAGTGTATGATTTGGAATGTTGCGATGCTCCATAGCTATCAAATCCGCAGGTGGGAGGAATAATATTTATGAAGATTATCTGAAGAACATGCAGTCCATTTATGTCCTATAAACAGTTTTTTTCTCAACCTTCTGTTTTTAAAAATTCTCTCTTAAGGGGCCTTTTTAGGGTTTTTCCTCTAATCACCTTCCTGTTCTCAGGGAAACTTGAATGTCACAGATAAATGGTACGCATGTTTATGTACTGTGGCCCCTTGGAAGACCACAAGCCATTGTAATACCTGAGATAGTTTTGCCCCCCAAGAACTAATCATCACCTGCTTGTGGATGATATTTCCTATATTGAGAACTCGTGCTCTGGGCATTCTAAAATCTATCCCTGGACTGAGATGAATACTTCTCTGCTATGCTCCATGATCTTGGCTCTCAACAATCTCTTTTTAAAACTGTCTTGTACTTTGGAAGGATGCTTGTATTTAGTGATGCTACAAGAAACAGCATTGAGAAACTACTGTAAGGCTACTACTAATAAATTGGTCGTTGGAGGCAGCATAGCACAATAATTACAAATTGCATCTGACCACTTGAATTTAATCTTAGCATTACCACTCACTAGCCATGTGATCTTAGAGATGTTGTATAGTATATATAGTCTCAGTTTCCCCATGTGCAAAATAAGGATGATAATAGTACTCAAGCCATACTGTGATAAGAATTAAGGAAAAAAATGCATGTAAAGTACCTGAACCAGAGTAAATGTTCAGCAATATTAGCTCATATATGTGTGTGTGTGTGTGTGTGTGTGTGTACACACAATCATACAGGGTCCTCTCCACAAAGACTCTAAATGGAAGGATCTCACTAGTGACACTATCAAGAATAAGTAATTGATTTTATCCAGGAATACTAGAAATAAACACTGAGACTAATGATTGATCAGATTTCCTTCTTTTCACCATCTATAAGTTTTAAGTTCAATTTGTGTCCTGCCATTAGCAAGCACATAGTAATTCGTAGTATATATTGTACTCCTGATGTCAAAGTGTGTCCTTACTCTTATTTTCCTTTCTTATTTAGCATGGATGCTTGGAGTTGTACAGACCTGGGTTTGAGTCCTTCATTCATCACACATTAGTTGGTTAATCTTAGGTGAGTTCTTTAGCCTCCTGAATATTCCTTGACCAGGTTTACCAAACGGGGTCAATAGTGGTACCTAACAAGATTGGTTTTTGAGGGAGGTACCCAGTGCCCCCAAAATAATAAGAATTCAATAAATAATGCTAGTTGTTTTTATTATTGATGTTACCTTGCCATATGTTTTTAATCTGTGTAAAGCACTATAAATCTTTTCTTTTCTTTTTTTTTTTTTTTTTTTGAGTAAGGAGATGAATAAATAAAAATATACCTAGAATGTTGCTATGACAACCATGTCTCCTCTACCAGGGTTTGAGGCTTTGGGTGTTTTTCTAACGCTGTTACTAGAGCCTCCTTGACTAGGTAAGGAGCACTGAGGTTCTCCCAGCAACACTCTAGTTATCATTGCAGACCCTCACCTTCAAGTCCCCACCTGCGACACATGCCTATGGCCTGTGGATGGATGAGAAGAAGAATTTGCCCAGTGTGATGAATGCTTTAGTAAGTTGCACCCTGGAGCTAAATTTAGACATCCAGACACTTGCCCTGAAGGTCAAGGAAGCTTTGCTCATGGTGCTACCTAAGCAAAGTAACCTGCACATCCTCATGCCTGCTTCACATCTGCTAGTAGAAATAGTTGAGGTTTTTTTTTATTAGCCGATAGCCAGGGATTATACTAACATATTTAAAACTCCTCAGCCTACATTGACATTTTAGCTTCTTTACTTCACTTCTATGGCCTTGAGCAAGTTATTTTATCTCCTACGTTTCTCATCCATAAAATGGAGATAGTAATCAGAGATTCTGTTGAGAATAAAGTAAGTGAACTTATATATAAATATGTAAAGCATGTGTCTCACCTATTGTAGACACTTTGTTAATATGAGTTTGACTCATTTCTCTTTTCTTAGTAGGAGAGTCAAGGGTTTCAGATTGATTCTCAGGCTAACAATGGAAAAAGTAAAGAATTTATTACCTTAAGTCTCTTAGTGCTCATTTAGCCTAGTAATGATAGACCTCAAACAAAGCCTAAGGGTAGAGTCCTCTACCCACAGTAAAGAATTTCTTGCATTTTCTCTTTTCAGAGGAGGTTGGCGGCTCATGGATGCAATTAATGAGGGTTGGTATAAAAGGAGAAACGGGGAGCGTAAGGGGGAGTAGGCATTTAATGTTTTCTTCTGCTTTAGTGCCAGTGCCTTGGGGAATACAATTTCTGAGACCCTGTGTGGTAGGCATAATTTTTAAATGATCCCCAGGGATCCATATTCTTGCATAATTCATTCCCTTTAACTGTGAAAGGAACACTGGAATATTATAGGACGTCACTCCTGTTATATTACATAGCAATAGGGATCATGCAGATGTAGTTTGGGTTACTAATGAGTTGACTTTGAGTTAACCAAAAGGTAGATGATCTGGATGGGCCTGACCTAATCACAGAAGCCCTTTAAATCTGGGTCTAAGAGGATGAAGACAAAGTCAAAGAATTCAAGCATGACAGGATTTGACTTGAGTACGGAGAGGAACACATGGCAAGGGTGGTCACTAGGAGCTGAGAACAGCCCCACCGCTGGCAGCCAGCAAATTAACCAGGACCTCAGTTCTCTAACTGCAAGAAACTAAATTCTGACAACAGCAAGAGTGAACCTGGAGGTGAATTTTTCTCCAGAGCCTCCAAATGAGAACTTAGTAGGGTTGATGCCATTTCAGACTCATGAGACCCTGAGCAGAGAAACCATCCATGCTATGCCCAGACTCTCGACCTATATTTGTATTGTGTTAAGCTGCTGGGTTTGTGGTTATTTATTGCACAGCAATAGAAAGCTGATACACCCTGTGTGGTATATAATTGCTTACAGAGAAACCTAAGGCAGCACCTAGCAAGAGCCTGAAGCTCCACTCCACCAAGCCGTTCATAAGGGATCTGCCCCCATGACCCAAACACCTCCCGCCAGGTCCCACCTCCAACACTAGGGATCAGATTTCAATAGGATATTTGGATGGCCAAGTATCCAGGGGTCCTCAAACTTTTTAAACAGGGGGCCAGTTCACTGTCCCTCAGACCGTTGGAGGGCCGTTGGAGAGTGCGGCGCACATTCCACACATGCGCACTGTGGGCCCAGGACTAGTGGGCTGCTAAGCAGGACAGGCAGCGGCGGCAAAAAAACCCAGATGGCCGGATACCGTGGCTGTAGTTTGAGGATGACTGACCGTATCACGGACCATCCACTGTATCAAAACTACTTTGTGTTTCATGGGCAAGTATGAATGGATGTCCAAGGATCTCCAGACATATGAGTAGAAGCAGCAACAAGGAGGTTTATACAAAAGAAAAATTGATTCTGAAAAGAAATAGGTAATTCAGGAAGAAAAGAGAATTTGAACATTGTTATTTATGTATTCTCAGAGAGATTTGAGAAGCCATCTCATCCAGAATTGAACAAGATCAAAAAACCGAGAAAATATTGAGCAAGATAACTTCATAATAACTAGAACACAAGTTATTAAGATTGGTGATCTGAAAGATTCATAGATATTTATCCCTCCATGTACTTATGTCTAAGAACATAAAACAAAAAGACAAAGAAATGAAATACATGAATTAAATATTGAGATATGGATAATAGTAATTAAAAATCTATTAATTAAAGTGTCCAGGAAGAAAGTAAAACAAATTGTTGAAGATGTAAGAGGAAGATTTCTCTGAGCAGAAGGAAGATTCACATCTTCAGATCTGAAAGGAGCAATAAAGCATCTGTTTATTAATTTGTTTATTCAACAGTTATTTATTGAGCTCAGTATTATTCAGAATTTTGTGGATATGAAAACAGGTATCAAAAAGAATTATTAGGTAAAGCACTCAGTGGCGCATGCCTGTAATCCCATCACTTTGGGAGGCTGAGGCAGGAGGATCACTTGAGCCCAGGAGTTTGAGGTTGCTGTGAGCTACGATGATATCACTGTACTCTAGCCCAGGCAACAGAGCAAGACCCTGTCTCAAAAAAAAAAAAAAAAAGTATGAATAAAAGTAATGATGATCAAGATCAAACTATAGAACATTTCCAGCCTCTAACAATTGTCTTTATGCCCATTTCTAGCCATTTCTCCCCATGCCCAAAATGCTAACCACCATTTACACTTCTTTCTCCATTCATTAGCTTTTTTTTTCAGCTAAATGCAATCCTATACGGTGTGTATTATTTTGTGCCTAGCTTCTTGTGTTACGAGAATCATCTGTGTCATTGTGTTTACCAGCTCATTTTCTTTTCACTGCTTTGTAGTATTTCATGTTTCGGTTCCTCTATGTACTACAATTTAGCCATTTTTCTACTGAACACTGGACTTGTTTTCAGTTTTTGGCTATTGTGAATAAAGCTCTGTGAACACTCACAATATTTTGGTGGATGTGCGCTCTCATTTTTGTATGGACAAATACCTAGGAGTGACATTGCTAGGTCATAGGGTAGTAGATTTCTTTATTGTTTTTAACATTTACATTCAACCTATAAGAAAAACATCAAAGACTCCTATATAGTAATAAGCAATAAGAAAATAATAAAAATCTTGGTAATTTATAAACAATATGAAGACTGTGGGAAGTAAGAGCTAGATGGAAAGAAATAATACTCTGGCTAATTTATTCATACCTTTCAAGCCATAGTCAGGGTAAACTTTTAGAAATTCTATTCTGAGCACAACTTTCCTCTGCTTAAAAATATTGAATGACTTTCACCTGATCTTAGAGTAAAGGTAAACTCCTTAATAAAGCCTGCAAGGCTTTATATGGAAGACCTATATTTATCTTTTGGGTCTTATCTCTCTAAAACTCTTAACTTTCTACACTTGAGGCCCACTGACACCCTTCACACCCTTCACACAAGCTGTTCTGCTTAGAATGCTTTTGCTACAATTTTCCATGTGGTTAAATCCTGTTCATTCTTCAGATCTCTTATCAAGGGTTGCCTCTTCTCAGAAACGATCTCTGACCTCCCTAATCTAAATTCTCATAACTCTATAATCTTCTTTTAGTTCACATTTATTACAATTTATTTTGTTTGTGTTATTATTGATCAACCTTTTCATCAAGTGGTGATTTCCATGATGGCAGGCTTTACATCTGTTTTCACTCACCATTTTATTGCTAGAATCTAGCACAGCATTTTGTCAATGTGAGTGCTCAATATTTATTGAGCAGAAGAAAGCATTTTACATGGTGTAGATAATTTTGAAATTGAAGGAAAAATATTTAAAATTATGAAAGCAACCACTTGGAAAACTGAAAATAATAATATAAATTAGAATGGAAACAGAAGACTCTAGTAAGTGAACTAAATTCCTCTTCTTTGTAGAATGGAGTCTGTATAAGCTACCTACAGCCCAGTACTTATAATTATAGTGACAATCACTAGAAGAACTAAAAGTAGAAATATTTAAATGTAATTATCTCTGGGAAATGAGACTGAGGCTCGGGATCGAGATTGGGGAGGTGGATTTCTATTTTTAATATTTTTTACCCTTTTTGTTAATTTTATTTTAATTACATTTATTATAATATGTAACAGAAAGATAAAACCCAAGGTTACTATACATATCCAGCTTTAGAAAACTTTGGAAGACTGGGGGACCTGATTTGCATATCTGTCCCTGTGCCTGGGATTGGGTATAGGGAAAGGCACATGTGAACAGGTATTTGAGGTTGCCAGCAAATTTCCTAGATATGTAATAAACTCAAGACTTCTGGAATAAAGTGACCTAATGGGAACCACATACTGATTTCAAAATTACCAAGGCTTGGGAGTTCACATTGCAAAAAGTCAAGGTTCCGTAGAGCTAGTCCAGGCAATCAAGGATTAGGAGGAAGTGTGCCAGTCCTGGATAGCTTCTGCACTTGCTTCCAGGTTAGTCACAGCACAGGTACTAGCAATATCAAAACAAACTGGTCAATATCACAGTGCAAGAGTGGAAAAGAGGGAACAAACTATTAATCATATGATAGGTTTCAGATAGATTGTGAGAGCTGAACAGGAGCAAATATTTCTAACCTAATAGGTGAATTTGAGCTAAGGCTTAGTACCATCAGGAGAAAATTTAGTAGTATGATATGGGGGACAGGGGAAGAGCTGTCCATATGAATTCTAGTACACCATAGCATACTAAAGGACTGTCTTGAAATGCCAGAATCTTGCCTTTTGGGCTGCGCCACTGAACATTTCCTGTATATGTCAGCCTATTCTCCAATTTCCAGCACAAAGCCAATTCCTTTTTCGAAGCCTTTCTGTTGTCCACAGTCAGATATAATTCTTTTCTCCTTCATCTCTCAAAACATTTGTTCCAATTTTTTCATATCATTTAGCATTTTATACTATGTATTCCAGTTATGTATGTGCATCTCTTACCTCCCCCATTAATCTGTGAGCTCGTAAAAATTATGTTATACGCATTCACCACAAGGCCTGGCCATGGACTTGCATATCATTGCTGAGAAAGGGCTCTACCAGCTTAAGTAGTACCTGAGGACCTCACGATGACAAATTTTCCCCATCTCTTTTGAGGTTGAATTGCCATATGCAATGTGTTTTATGACTATGCTTTAGTGAGGGTCAAAGAATTCAGAATTTGTACTACTATCTATGCACTGTAAGTATATGCTACTTTTGCATTTATAACATTTAGGGGAATGGAGAAGTTTTCTGTCAGTGTTAACAAGAACTGCTCATTTTTCTTTCTCAGATTCTTGTGTGAAGAACGTAGAGGTTGATTTTCATGAATACTGAGAAAATATTTTAATGTCTGTTTTTAATAATAACAATGATTTTTGCAGGCTAAATAGTTTAAGCTATTTCCTAAGATTATATCGTGTAGATCCTTATAAAAGTTATGATATTCTTCTGTAAAGACAAACTAACACTCCACATATTGTCTATAAACCTAAAATAGTAATGAAAATGTCTTAAAGAGAGGAAATAGAAACAAAATTCATGCTACATTCAAAGCAAGCAATCTTCTGTGATTTTAAGTATGTGCAAAGAAATTCTGAGTAACCTGCACATTCAAGTTATGATTTCTAAGAAATGAAGATGTAGGGTCTACTTATGTTCCAAGGAATTCTTTTTTTCCTTTTCTCCCAAGGCTATCTATTTTTTGTATTATTATGGATGAAATTGGTTTAGAACATAAAACACAGAATTGATATTTCATTCTTGAATAATGCAGAAGATAATATATGTAGGAAAGTTTTTCCAAAGCATGTCTGAGTATATACCTTTGAATTTTACTTGAAAACATGTCATTCCATTCAGAATCTGAATTAAGATGCACTATTTTTTGCTGAAGGCTATTTTAAATTAGGCTAATAAATTGCTACTCTCTGCCTTGCGTGATAATGCATTACATTATCTACTGATGTACATGTATTGTTTGACTCTAATGGTGTGGAAATTAAATGTTAGACATGGGCCAGATGTTCCTATAGATGAATATGAAGAATGACTCTGGCATAGTTATGTCTCTTCAGGATGGAGAGAAAGAATGCAAAAACCAACAGCAATCATAACCACCCAAGAATGCCCTCTGATACTGTTCTCTAGCAAGTACTAACATGGTGCCAGCCTAGATCCTGTCTTAGTCCCTACCTTTGAGGAATGTCGTAAATGTTGGCAGTATTTGCATCTGCTCATGAGGAAAGAAATCTTGTTTCCTAAAATACAGAATAATATATAGTTGTGAATATAGAACTGCCCAGATGGGCGTCCAGAGACACCCTGGTAAATATTTGTCATCTTTATTTGACAGACGGGAGCAGCTTGAAATGTTTCCCTGGAATTTGCACCTCCACGTGGCAATGAGATTTCCACGGGCCATTCCTCTGCTCTGCACAGTTCACAGCAGGATAGGAGGGATATGGAACTTGGGGGAAGGGAAATGGCAAACAAATGGGCCTTATGGTGAATTTTAATGAATATTCCCTGCTGGCTTTAGACCCATTGGGAAAAAGAAAGAAGAAACCCATAATCTCCTATTTGAGGTTAACTTACAAATGGGATCATAATTCAAATACTAGAAACATGTCACAAGAATAAGGTGGGGTTAGGAAAGTACATACAATGTTTGCTGCTTCTGCTTCTAGTGGTGCTAACTAGACTACTAATAATATGTAGATACATATTTGAAAATCATCAGAGAAGTGGTTATAGGAGATGAATACATCACATCCTCACCTACTCAGTGAGAAATGATGTTTTTGCAGATCTGTGCTGACCGATGTAAGTGTGGGCTTCCTGAGGCTTTGTGGTGGGCACATTTCAGTTGTAGATAAAAAAGGTGGAGAAGGAAATCCATGGGTATGGTCAATAATATCTCAGAAGAACCGTGGAGAGAGACAAATGTTACTCAGTGAAAGGCTGGGTGAGTGCTTGCAAGTGTCTTCTTTAAAAGAGTTGCCGAATTCTAAGAGGAATATCATGGGGAAAATGTAACATGAAGAGAGAGAAGAATTTATCCCTTCAAGAGTTATTTCAGCTGTAGGTGTTGCTATCAATTTTTTCCCTTACTCTCTTGTGGTTTTCTTGAAATATGAGATAGTGAGGGATTCATTGCTCTGTGCACTGGAGGTTTGTGTGCTTCTTTCATTAACAGTCATATTTCCTTTCTGATTTATGTGAATTCTTTTTTTTCTTTGTTTAGCATCATTTCTTATTTTTAGCCCAATAAACTTTGATTCTTCAAAAATAGCCTAACTTCTATCTTTTGCTTTTTCTTTCTTATTTCTAACTTTATTATGTCACTTTCAAAGCAGAGTTTTGAAAATCTTTACCTAGTTAATAATAAAGTGGTCAGATTTTATCTTTCATGTGAGTTTTGTACACAGATGAATGCCATGGCTTTCTGGATCTCCCTCTCAAAACATATGTGAGCAGAAACCTACTGTTTTCTCATTTTAAAGTATTAATATTATTGATTACACGCTTAATATGTTCTTGGTATCATCAATCCCAGACAAATTGAAAGGAGGTATGTATTCCTGCCTCCCAGGACCATTGAGGTGCTCGAAATGATGACTTTCTGGAATGCTCACCTTTGGGACAAAATTGCTTCCATTCATTTTAATCCTGGAAGTTTTCCTTGCTTATCACCTAAACAAATCCATTCTCATGATCCTGGAAACAGATTATTTGCAGAATACCCTTTGATAGGTGAATGTTGGCATTTTTTTGTGCTTGACAAGCTTCCTGGTTATTTTTCCAACTTCAAACACTGAAGTCCTTGGTATTAAGCTAAAACTATCTTGCTCTTGATAGGTCAGTTCCTCTAGACTCACACGTCTTCAGCATTGGCATAGCAAGTGGAGGGTGGGCCCAGAACAACGGGGAAAAGAAAGCCACTGACCACCAGTCACCTCTATACGAAGAGTCACCCACAGAATCCAGGCTAGTTCATCAGATATTTTATTGGGGTTCCAAGCTGAAGCCTTAACTGGCCTTGTCCTTTGAGACCCTGAGGAAGAAGATGACAATGGCAGGATAGGATGGGAACCCAGGACCCTGAGTGATGTTCAGATAGACAGTAAATATTGTGTGCCTAGGATGGTATTTGGGTAAAGAATATGACTTTGAGAGTTAGGCATGAACTGGAATCACCTCTTTACCATATACTAGCTGTGTGGTTGTGGCCACGTTATTTACATTTACTCAGTCTAAGTTTTCTCATCTGTGCAATATGTGTGATCATAGTTCCTACTATATGGAATTGCTGTATTAAATGAGATAATACACATAAAAATGTTTAGCTCAGTGTCCAGAGCAATGTAGACCCTCAATACCCGTTATGTGCTCTTAGTAGCACATTAATTATAATCATAATCCCGTTAGCAAAAATTAGGAAAAGGGATTATTATTGAGAATTCAGTCAGACGCTTTGGCTGTTTAGGAGAGCCAGATAATACCAGGCATTGATTAACTCCCTCTTCTACTTATTTTCCATGTCATTATTTATCATCATGTTTGTGAAATAGGTACCACATGTTTTATTAGGTGATCATAACCATTCAATATATTACTTTGGGTTTAGTTAGAACAGACTCAATATTTTTGGAAAATTAATTTTCACTTTTTAATTCCATGGTTACTAGTCAGTAGCTATCAATTAAAGCAACAAAAATAATCAGGAATGGAATCTAATAATATAATGATCTAAAGGATGCGCAATAAATAGGAGCATTTTTCGTAAATCCAACAAATCTTGGTAAATGGCAATCTTGTGATCTAATTGGGTAATTGAGGGTAATGCATATGAAACAACATGAATGCAGAGATAAAATCAATACACTGTACAAGAATTTTGCCTTGAACACTATTACAAGGTGTACCTATCTACATAGGTCATATTTGTTGTTGTTTTTGTTGTATGTGAATTCTGGAACTATTACAATTGTTTGCTTTCTTATCAAACACTGCTTGCTTGAATTTGCCTAGAAATCGCTAAATTTGAGGTTTTCCTTTATGTCAACCAAGAATATAAAACTTCAATCTGACCTCTGACATCGCTATTATTTTAAGGACTTAGGTTTGGCAGCCAGCCCATGCTTTCTCTAACTTTTGACTTTTGCCTCCTGTGTTAGTCTGTTTTGCACTGCTGTAAAGGAATAAGTGGGGCTGAGCAATTTATTATATACAGAAAAGAGGTTTAGTTGGCTCGTGGTTCTGCAGAACTGTACAAAAAGCATTGTACCTGCATCTGCTTCTGGTGAGGGCTTCAGGGAGCTTCCAATCAAGGCAGTAGGAAAACGGGGAGAAGGTGTGTCACATGGTGAGAGAATAAGGAAGGAGGCGCCAGGCTCTATTAAACTACCACTCTCCCGTGAAATAATAACGCGAGAACTCATTATTGCATGGAGGGCACCAACCCATTCATGGGGAATCTGCCCCCGTGACCCAAACACCTCCCACTCGGCCCCACTTTCAACACCGAGGATCAAATTGCAGCATGAAATTTGGAGGGCACAAACATCCAAACCAAGCCGCCTCTGCTTTGGCTTTGCTAGTCTCAGTTTCACTCTGATAATGCCAAAAGACAATGCCCAACATGTTGCCATGACATTTATATTGCATTTTTACAGTTTATCAAGTGTTCTCACATATAATTGGTTCACTTAAACATATGATTAGGTGCTAAATTATATATCGTATAATGAGAGAAGGTTGTAAAAGTATAGATAAAACAAATTAGTAAATGATGTAATATTCAGGGAAGATTTCAAAAAATGAGGGGAATTGAAATGGGCATTGAAAGTGGGATAAGGTAATGTTTATATTTCATACCTTCTAACTTTATTTTATTTTTGTTCTTAGATAACATTTAAAGAATACAAAATATAGAGAGAGTAAAGAGTCTGGCCTTTGAAATCTTCCCAATTCTGCTGCCTTCTTTAGAAGTATCTACTCTTAAGAGCTCAATGTTTGTTTAGTTCTTATGTATTTTCACATTAAAATGTGCACATGGATAAACACACATTTTTAAATAGATGGGATTATACTCTTTTATTCTATATCTTTCTTTTCTTTATTGATAATATGCCTTGGTAAATTTTTTTTTTTTTTTTTTTTTTTTTGAGACAGAGTCTCACTCCATTGCCCAGGCTAGAGTGCCGTGGCGTCAGCCCAGCTCACAGCAACCCCAAACTCATGGGCTCAAGTGATCCCCCTGCCTCAGCCTCCTGAGTAGCTGGGACTACAGCATGCGCCACCATGCCTGGCTAATTTTTTCTATATATTTTTTAGTTGGCCAATTAATTTATTTCTATTTTTAGTAGAGTCAGGGTCTTGCTCTTGCTCAGGCTGGTTTCGAACTCCTGACCTTGAGCAATCTGCCCACCTCAGCCTCCCAGAGTTCTAGGATTAAAGGCGTGAGCCACCTCGCCGGCCCTTGGTAAAATTTTTTTCTCATGCAATTTTTTAGTGGGATGTAAGTCACGTACTATAAAATTTACGCTTATGTTATACGACTCAGTAGTTTTTAGTATAGTCACAAATTTGTGCAGTCATCAATAATACTAATTACAGAATATTTTTATCACCCAAAAAGAAATCCCTTATTTATTAGCAGTTGTTTTCCATTCTTTCCTTCCTCAAACACCTGGCAAACACTACTCTAATTTGTCTCTGTGGATCTGTCTGCTCTTGACATGTTATATGAATAGAACCCGTGGCCTTTTGCACCTGCGTTTTCTCACATAGAATGTTTTCGAGGTTCATCCACGTTGCAGCATACATCATTCCTTTTTATAGCCAATACTCGATTGTGTGTATTTACCAAATTTTGTTTATCCATGGACATTTGAGTTGTTTCTACTTCTTAGCTATTATGGATAATGCTACTATGACCACTTATGTATTAGTAATCTACTTTCAGGACATATGTTTATATGTTTTAATTTCTCTGGTATATGTGCCTAGGATTAGAATTGTTGGGTCACATAGTAACACCCAGTTTAAGGTATGGTAGGACCAGCTTTAAGAGAACTGCCAAATCATTTTCCAATGTGGCCACACCATTTTACCATCCCATCAGCAATGTATGAGGATTCTAACAACCCCACATCCCTGTTATTGTCTCTTTTTCTAATTATGGCTATTTCATTGGGGGTGAAGTGGTATCTCATTGTGGTTTTGGTTTACATTTCTCTAATGAATGATGATGTTGAACGTCTTGTCATGTACTTATGGGCTTTTTTTTTTTGAGATGGGTTCTCCAACCCAGGCTAGGGTACAGTGGCATCAGCATGGCTCATTGCAACCTCAAACTCTGGGCTCAAGCAATATCCTACCTCTGTCTCCTAAGGTGCTAGGATTACAGGCATGAGCCACGTGTGCAGTGCATTTGTGTATCTTCACTGGAGAAATGTCTATTTAAATTATTTATCCATTTTGCTGTTCAGTTGTAAGAGTTCTTTATATGTTCTGAATACTAGTCCCTTATCAAATGTATGATTTGCAAATAAATTGTCCTTTCACTTTTTCAATAATGCCCTCTGGTATACAATTTTTTTTAAAAAAATGTGATGAGTCTAACATTTATTTTGTTGCTATTACTTGTAATTTTGATATTATATGTAAGAATCCATCACCTAACCCAAGGTCATGAAGATTTATGTGTATGTTTTCTTGTAAGAGTTTATAGTCTCAGCTATTGCACTTAGATTTTTGGTCCATTCTGATTTAAACTTTGCAGATGTTGTGAGGTGATTTTAGAATCAGCTTGCCAATTTCTGGAAATAAGTCAGCTGGGATTTTGATAGGGATTGTGTTGAATGTGTAGATCAGTTTGAGGAGTATCATCATCTTAACGATATTAAATTTTTCAATTCCTGAATGTAGGATGTCTTTAATTTATTTAGGTCTTTGTTATTTTTTAATGACATTTTATAATTTTTGGTGCACAAATATTACACTTATTTAATTATTAATATATTCTTTTTGATGCTATTGTAAATGAAATTGTTTTCTCAATTTTACTTCCAGATTGTTCATTGCTAGTGTATAGAAACACAGTTGGTTTTTGTATGTTGATCTTATGTCCTGCACCCTTGCAGAACTCATTTTTAGCATTAATAGTTTTTGTTTTTGTTTTTTGCAGATACTTTTGGATTTTCTACAGACAACAACATGTCATAAAAATAGTTTTGCTCTTTCCTTTCCAATCTGTATGCCTTGTGTTTCATGATCTTGCTTAATTGCTCTGGCTAGAACCTCAAATACATACAATGTTGAAAAAAAATATCAAGAACAGACATCCTTGTTTTGGTTTTGACCTTAGGGGAAAAGCTTTTATTGTTCCACCATTAAGTATGATTTCATGTGTAGATTAATCATAGATAACTCTTTATCAGTTTGAGAATGTTTTTCTATTTCTAGTTTTTTCAGTGTTATTATTATTAAAGGGTGTTGAATTTTGTCACATGCTTTTCCCACATTAGTTAAGATAAAAATGTGTTTTTGTTCTTTATTCTATTAATATGATATATTACACTGATTGGTTTTCTTATGCTGAACCAACTTTGTGTTCTTGGAATAAAACATACACTTGGTCATGGTGTATAATTCTTTGTTTATGTTGCCGGATTTGGTTTGCTGGCCTTTTGTTGAAGATCTCTAGTGATAAAATATATTGGTAGTTTCTTTTATTCTTGCATTGCTTTCATCTGTTTTTTATAGCAGGGTAATAATAACATCATAGAAATGATTTGGAAAACATTTCTGCCTCTTCAGAATTTCTTTATGGCATCTTCAATTTTTTAGAAGAGTTTGAAAAAGATTGTTGTTAATTCCTCTTTAAATGTTTGGTAGAATTCAGCGATGGCAACTGGTCCTAGAAGTTTCTTTGTGGAAAAGTTTTTGTTTAGTAATTAAATTTCTTTTTTGTTATAGGCCTATTCATTTTTTAAAAAAATTCCTAGGTCATTTTGTATAGTTTGTGTCTTTCTAGGAAATTGTCCATTTCATCTAGACTATCTAATTTGTTGGCATACAGTAAATTTTATATACAGGTATAACTCATTCTTCTAAATTACTGGGTGATATTCTGTGGGATGGATGTACTTTAATTTATTTAGGTATCAACATTTTCACCTGATTTTCTCTATTATGAGCAGTATTACAAGTAACAAGAAGCAAATTGATCTCACTCATTTGGTCAGGTTTTTTGCTAGTAATCTACTTTCAGATTTTTATTTTTTCTTTCTCTTATTATGTATTTGCACTAATAATTATTTTTGGTTCTCTGTTCCTTTAACTTCTCAGGCTATTGTGTTTAACCACATAACTTTCTCACTTTCAAGTCATGTGGAGGAGGCAACATTAAGTGTTCCCCAAATTCCTAAACACACAGAAATACTGCACTCCTCAGCTCCTCTTGCAGTTAGAGCTATGTGACTATTTCTGGCAAACAGGCTGTAAGCAAATCTGAGGCTTTTTACTTTTAGGTAAACGGAAAACAAGTGCAAGAATTAGTTCTCTACACTCTCTTTTCCTCTATATTTATGATTTCAGGGTTGCCCAATAATACGGCAGAGTTACAAGATGATGGCCATGTGACTCTCTGAGCCACAGCTTGAAAATAGCTGCTGATACCATAGGGAGCTTCCTGACTTTATCAGACTTTGTTGTACTGTCACTGAAATTCTGGGTTAATTTGTTGTGGTAGCACGGCATAATTTGTCCTGACTGATACAAAGCAGTATGTATTTACTCCTCCAATCCTTACCAGCCTTCATTTATTTTGCCTTGTTCTTCATTCCTTTATTAGACAATCTCCTCTTGCTGGGTTCAGCAACTAGATAGTGAGTTAAGCAAATGAAATGATGGCTAGAAGAGAGCATAAGGGGGAATTAAAAATTGTGCAGAAAAAAGGAAAATAAGTTTTTCTTGGAAGTAACACATGAGGTAGTTGCAAATCCCAGTTACTTAAGACTGTCTCGGAGTCTCAATAAAACTGATCCTCTTTGTCCCTCATTATGTAGTAGAAGACTTGTCTTTTATTTAATTTTTTTGATATGTAATAGTTGAATATATTTATAGCATACGTGTGACATTTTGATACAAGCATATAATGTGCAATGATAAAATCTGGGTAATTTGAGGGATATCCATCACTTCAAACATTTATCATTTCTTTGTGTTAAGAACATTCCAGATTTTTCCTTCTAGCTATTTTGAAATATTCAATAATTTCAAATTCCATCCATGTTGCTGTAAATGACAGTATTTCATTTTTATTTATGGGTGAATAATAGTCAATTATGTATATATACCACATTTTATTTACCCATTTATCATTGATGGACACTTAGGTTGATTCCATGTCTTGGCTATTGTGAATAGTGTTGCAGTAAACATCGGAGTACAGATATCTCTTCAATATAATGATTTCCTTCCGTTTGTATACATACCCAGCAGTGGGATTGCTGGATAATACTGTAAGTCTATTTTTTTTTTTTGAGGCAATTCCATGCTGTTTTCCATAGTGGCTGAACTAATTTACATTCCCAACAACAGTGTACAGGGTTCCTCTTTCTCTGCATCCTTGCCAGCATTTGTTACTTCCTGTCTTTTTGATAATAGCCATTCTAACTGAGTTAAGATGATATCTCATTGTGGTTTCAGTTTGCCTTTCCCTGATGATTACTGATATTGAGCATTTTTCATACACCTGCTGTCCATTTGTATGTTTTCTTTTAAGAAATGTCTATTCAGATCTTATGATCATTTTAAATTGGATCATTTGATTTTTTGCTATTGAGTTGTCTGGTTTTCTTTTATATTCTGGTTATTAAACCTTTGTTGAATGAATAGTTTGCAAATAATTTCTCCAATTCTGTGAGTTGTCTCCTCACTCTTTGGATTGTTTCCTTTGCTGTATAGAAGCTTTTTAACCTCATGTGATTTCATTTGTCAGTTTTTGCTTTGGTTGGCTGTGCTTTTGAGGTCTTACCCAAGAAATCTTTGCTAAGACCAATATCCTGAGGTGTTTCCTCAATGTTTTCTTATAGAAGTTTTATATTTTCAGATTTTATATTTAAGTCTTCAAACTATTTTGATTTGATTTTCATATATGATGAGATATAGGAGTCTAATTTCATTGCTCTGCCTAGATATCCAGTATTCCCAGGAATATTTATTGAAGAGATTGTCCTTTTCCTAATGTATGTTCTTGACATGCTTTTTCAAAATTAGCTGGCTGTAAATACATGGATTTATTTCTGGGTTCTCTATTATGTTTCATTGGTCTATGTGTCTGTTTTTATACCCCTACCATGCTGTTTTGTTTATTATAGATTTGTAGTATATTTTGAAGTCTGATAATGTGATGCCTCCAGCATTGCTCTTTTTGCTCGGGATTATTTGCTGAAATTTTACCATTAATGGATGCTGAATATTACCAAACGCTTTTTTGACATCTATGGAAATTAACATTTGAATTTTTTTTATTTTATTAATATGATATATCACATTTATTCATTTGCATATGTGGAACCATTCTTGCATCCCTTAGATAAATTTTACTTGATCGTGGTGAATTACCTTTTCAATGTATTGTTGAATTCAGTTTGCAGTGTTTTGCTGAGGATTTTTGCATCAATGTTCATCAATGATATTGGCCTATAGTTTTCTTCTCTTGTTGTATGTTTTTGGTTTTGATATCAGAGGTGTCCTTCTAGAATTGGGTTAGAAGTATTCTCTCCCCTTCAATATTTTTAGAATAGTTTGAGTATAATTGATATTATTTATTCTTTAAATGTTTGGTAGAATTCAACAGTGAAGTCATCAGATCCTGGGCTTTTCTTTGATGAGTTATTTTTATTACTGCATCTATTTCATGGCTCATTATTTGTCAGTTTAGGTTTTCTATTTCCTTATGGTTTAAGCTTGGTAGGTTTTGTGTATCTGGAAATTTATCCATTTCTATTAGATTTTCCAATTTATTGGCATATAGTTGCTCACAGTAGTCTCTAATGAGCCTTTAAATTTCTGTGGTATCAGGTGAATGTCTCCCTTTTCTTCTCTAACTTTATTTATTTATGTCTTCTCTAATTTTTTCTTAGTCTATCTAAAGGTTTGCAATTTTGTTTATTTTTCCAAAAACAGCTTTTTTGTTGATTTTTTGTATTTTTTAGTCTCAATTTTATTTATTTATGCTCTCATCTTTATTATGTCTTGCCTTCTACTAATTTAGGGTTTGCTTTGCTCTTGTTTTTCTAGTTCTTTAAGTTGCGCAGTTAGGTTGTTTATTGAAGTCTTCCTACTTTTTGGTGTAGGGATTTATTGCTAAAAACTTTTGTCTTAGTGCTGCTTTTGTTGTATCCCATAGGCTTTTAGCATGTTGTCTTTTCACTTTCATTTGTTTCAAGAAACTTTTTAATGTCTGTCTTAATTTTTTCATTGACCCATTGGCCATTCAGAAGCATGCTGTTTAATTTCCATATATTTCTATAGTTTCCAAATTTTCTCTTGTTATTGAACTCTAGTGTTATTCCATTGTGGTCAGAAAAAACATTTGACATGTTTTCAAGTTTTTAAAATTTGTTATGACTTGTTCTGTGGCCTAACATATGGTCTATCCTGGAGAATTTCCCATGTGCTGATGAGAAGGATGTGTATTCTGAAACTATTGGGTGAAATGTTCTGTAAATGTCAGTTAGGTCCATTTGGTGTATAGATTAATTCTATATACTATGTGGTAGTCTTTGGATTGAATCTGCTTGGTGTTCTTTGGCCTTCTTTTACCTACATATTCATATTTTTCTCTAGGTTTAGAACATACTGTTATTATTTCTTTGAATATATTTTCTATCCCATCTCTTTCTTTATATCCTCTTTAAGGTCAATTACTGCTAGTTTTGCACTTTTGAGGCTATTTTCTAGATCTTGTAAATGTACTTCATTCTTTTATCCATTTTTCTTCTGTAATTGTGTACTTTCAAATAGCTGTTCTCAAACTCACCAATTCTTTCTTCTACTTGATTAATTCTGCTACTGATATACTCTGATACATTTCTCAGTTTGTCTATTGAATTTTTCAACTCTAGGATTTCTGTTTGATTTTTAAATTATTTTAATCTATATTTAATTTATCTGATATATTTATGAATGTCTTCTTTGTCTTATCTTGAAGGTTGTTGAACTTCCTCAAACAGCATTTTGAGTTTCCTATTTGAGAGGTTATATATTTCTGTCACCCAGGATTGATCACTAGTGCCTTAATCTGCTTGCTGAGGTCATATGTTCTTATAATTCTTGATACTTATGGATGTGTGTCCATGCCTAGGCATTGAAGAGTTAGGTCTTGATTCCAGTCTTCATAGGCTGTCCTTGTTTGTACCCTTCCTTCTTCAGAGGACTTCTCAAGAATTCCAAAGGGACTAAGTGTTAAGTTACCTAAGCCTGTGGTTGCTGCAACTATTTCAGCACTGGAAGCCACCCTTAGCCCAGGTATGCTATGACTGTTGCTGACTTCCAGATATCAAGCCCTGGTGGCCTTGGGGAAGACAAGGGTGAAGTCCCTGGGTTCCTGGGCAAACTTTCTCACCTTCTTTCTCCTAAATAAAAAGAGGCCCTCTCCATGCTGCCCTGCATGGAGTTGGGGGAGGAGTAATCCAGTCACTGCCATGGTTGGTGTGGCTGACACTATGCTGCATCACATCCAAAGGCCATGACCTCCCAGACCAGCACATTACTGGGGCTCCCTCAAGGCCTGTGGTTGCTACTGCCTAACTGCTAGTTAAGTTTATTTAAGGCCTAAGGCCATTTTAGTCAGTAGGTGGCGAAGTCTGTTGGGATGGGTTTGTTTCACCAGGGCAGTGGAATCCCTCCTGACTGAGGTTGGATCTAGAAGTGCCATCAATGTGCAATGGCCTAGAATCTAGGGCTTCTGGATTCTGCCTGATGCTTATTTTAGTGTGGCTAGGCTGGTACTTGGCTGCAAGGCAAAGTCCCCTGTACTTTTCCTTCTCTTTCCTCCAAGTCGAAGGAGTCTCTCTCTACACTGTACTGCCTTTAGTTGGGAAAGGGGTGACACAGGAATTCCCATGGCCTCTGCATTTAATGTCACACTAGGTCCTATCCCAAGCTCACAGCCTCTAAGACCAGTGTAATACCAGGGCTCACCCAAGGACTGCTGTCACTATGGCCTAACTACTACTCAAATTTATTTGGAGTCCCAGGCAATTTTAGTCAGCCAGTGGTGAAGTGGATCAGGACTTAGTTACTCCTACTGGGTCAGTAGATTCTCCTCTGGTCTAGGGCTAGTCTAAATGCTCTCTCTGGGGGCACCACCAGGATTCTGTCTGATGCTGTGTTTCATTGTGACAGGACAGCACTAAGTTCCAATGCAAAGTCCCACATTCTGTTCTCCTGTGTTAGTCTGCTTTGAGTTTCTGTAAGGAAAATACCTGAGGGTGAGTAAGTTATAAAGAAAAGAGGTTTATTTGGCTCACAATTCTCCAGGCTATACAAAAAGTATGGTGCTGATATCTACTTCTGGTTAAGCCCTCAGGAAGATTTTACTCAAGATAGAAGGCAAAGGGGGATCAGGCATCACATGGCAACAGAGGAAGAGAGAGAGAGAGAGAGGAAGATGCACCAGGTTCTTCTTAACAACCAGATCTTGTGAGAACTAATAGAGCGAGAACTCACTCATTGCTGCAGGGAGGGCACCATGACTTTCATGAAGAATCCTCCCCATAACCCAAACACCTCCCACTAGTCCCCACTTCCAACCCTGGAGATCAAATTTCAACATGAGATTTAGAAGGGACAAACACCCAAACCATACCACCTTCCTTCCCCAAGCACACAGAACCTGTCTCCTGGCTGTACTGCCTGGAGTTGGGGGAGGGGTGATAAAAGCAACATAAGACTTTCCTTCCTACTCTCTTTAATTCATCATCTTTCCCTTCAGTCCATATTATTATGTTAAAACCAGCTACTGTGATCATTCACCTGATTTGGGGTTCTTATGAAGATGCTTTCTTGTGTGGATGGTTGTTCAATTTGAAGTTCCTGCGGAGGTGGTGGGGGTAATCACTGGAGGGTTTTATTTGGGCATCTTGCTCTGCCTACACCAGCAGAAGGCTTGTTTATGTAGCTTGGTCTTCCCAATGATTTCCTATGGACTTTTAAGCATAATTTCTAAAAATTAACTTACCAAAATAATTTAGAAGCAATATCATGATAATTTTAAGGGAAGATGCATATGTAACCTAAAACTAAATTAAGTCAAATTGAAAATTGAAAAAAGAAATTTTAAAATAGCATCTAGTAATTTTAATTTGACATGATTTTAATGAAAGCAATAAATTACTTAAAATAGAGATCATTACTCTTAATATTCCCTATAGATTATTTAAATGATCTCTGCATATATTGAGAGGGAAATAAAGAAAAATGTGGATGAAATATGTAGATGAGGGAGGAAGAGACAAAATAATTTCAAAGTAAGATGCTTGGATAAATGTTCTTTTAAAATAGCAGCTAGTAATTTAATTTGACATGAATTTAATGAAAGAAAAAGCAACTAAGGTGAATGAAAGAATTGTAGAACTTCATATTTTTTTCATCATAAGAGGTAATAGATACTAAAAGATTCTTCTAAATTAAAAACAGTATTTAAACCATCAATAAATTGTAGTCAGCAGGATTTATTTAAATTATACATTTTAATTTTAGTCATCATCATTAACTCCTATGAAAAATGAGATAATTAATAACCTCTATTTCTTCTTTCTTCTCAGTTTGTAATAATTAATTTGTGATGGTTTATTATGTAGTTGTTCTGCAACATAATTGCCTCATTTGTTTTATCTTAGGTTTATATGTAAATGACTTAAGTGTTCAGTCACCTATCCTTAACCATGGTTTCCCAATTTCTGGATTCTTTGTTGTGATTCATCTCTTCATTGGTTGCACTGAATCTTTCAGTAGGTTCTTCAAAAATGTTTCATCATTGCTGAGTTTCAATAAACCTGTTATTTCATGTATAAAATGCCTTTCTTTTTTATTCATAGCTGAAGAGCAATTTGACTTTGTATAATGAAGGTTTTGTTACATTGTTTCTAAAAATGAATATCCATTCAAAGGCCAGATTTCACACTTGTAGGTTACTTGCTTTTTCTTTTTTGAAACTTAATGAATGCTTTCTTTATTTTGAAATCCAATAACTTAACTAAATGTATGTATATGCCACTAGCCTTTTATTCTTATAATGTTTCTTGGCCTATGATATGCCCTATTAACTGAAAATTTCAGTCATTCATTTATTTTAGGTACATTTTCCTCTATTATATCTCTGATTATTTTCTGTTCTATTTGTTGGTGTCCTTACTTTAGCAATACCAATTACCCTATGGTGCTTGGACTATAGTGTCCATATCTATTGTCTTTCTAATTATTTTAAACTTGTTGTCTATTTTTGTTCAATATGACTAAATAAAGCCTTACCTCTATGATGATTTCTGTTTATTGCTACTTCTAGTTTGTTTATCCATACTGTTTGTTTTGTAACATAGTTTTCTTTTTGCTTACAATATTCTCTTTCTTCTTATTCTGATCTTTTATTATATTATTGTGCTTTCATCATTTTTACTGAATCCATATCCTTGTTGGATTATTTAATGAATGCAAAACACCAGCAAAGAATCTGCCTTGGTTCCTTGGACTATATAGTCTTTCAAGTTGAATTATCTGTGTTATCTTTTAAAATCAATGCCCTTCTCCACTTATATATTTTTTGGCTGCAATATATTTTCATTGCTCTTATACCATTTTTTCCTCTTCCACCTTTGTTAAGATCTTATTTTTACTCTGAAATAGTGTAAGTGTTTTCTCTTTGACATCGTTCCCACCATATCTGGGATCGTTTGTCTTCCCTTGTGAACTGGAAGGCACAGAAGGCAGGTGGTGGAGGGAGGGAAGCACAGCTGGGACTGATTACAGTCTTTGCTGAGGTCCTGAGTTCATTCTTGTTGCTGAGATCCCAGCAGATGTCCTTTATTGGACTCCATCACAACCAGCTTGGCATGAATTCAACTCTTCTGAGCTTTGGCTTACTCCCTTTATTTAGTGCTATATACTGGAGCAAGAGAATCAGGGAGGCCTTCCTGCTTCTGCCAATGTCCAAATGTGGTTTGTAGTGCATCTACTCGGTGTTTTATATTAATTTTCCCAGATATTATCTACTCGTCCCTTCAGCCCACTCGTCTTCAAGTTGTAGAGTGTTCAGAAGTATTCTCAGGATTTGTGTAGCTTCCTACAACCTCAGTGCTGCTTCTGGAAGTGGGAGCAGTGTTGGGAGTCTTGTTGACTTGGCCATTACACCAGAATCTTCTGTTATTTTACTAATCATCACTTTTCTAACCCTTTCCCATTTATTTCTGATGCTGGAAAATTTTTGACAGTGTTGTTTTTATTTTGCTTTCATTTCTTGGAGGAGAAAAATTCTTAACCACAACTTCACAGTACCATGATCCTTCAGATAAAAAATTATTTTCAACTGTATTTGTGAGATATGCATCATAAGAGATAAGAGCAAAAACACTAATGTATTACAATAAGTATTAATACTTATTGCTTGTTTTAAGTATTTTGTTTCACATGCTGTCAACAACTTAAGTTCAATGATTTGGACTACCAGATATTATAATTTATCAACATCAAGTGTCTACTTTGTACAAAGTATTAGGGCTAGGTGGTGTGAAAGACATAAAAATGAGTAGGTAGGACAGAAACATGAAGAGAGGCAAATATGCTTAGACAATTCTACAAGGTCACATTAAGTCCTTTCAATAACAAATCACAGACAAAAAGTAAAGGTGAGCTAAAGAAGGGAGATAGTATATCCAGTTAAAAGAATATCAAAAGCCATAGTGGAGAACTTGGCATTGATAATGTATTCCAAAGATGGTCAGGGAGGAGGGTAGGTACATTTAAAGTAAAGAAAGTAATGGGATAAGCATTAGACATGGGGGTAGAAAAGCATAAAATGTAGCTGTAAAAGAACAAGTTATATAATAAGCAAATAGATATACCTGGGATATAGCAATCATGCTGTATTCAGTCAGTTCTCCTCCCTTACAACTAAATTTTTTATTATGATAAACTCATTCACCTAGGCTCCTCCTTCCCTAAAACAAGATCTCTGGTCCTAATCCCATTCCTCTACATACCTGTCTGTTAGATCTGCCCCACCAGTTCAGTGATCGGCTCTGATCACTCATATTTAAAGTGAGGTTTATGTAGGCATTGCATTGATACAAGGAAATAGGTTGATATAGCACTTTGAAAATCATGATCTATGAGAAAGAGAACAATGAGGTTGTTCATTGGAAGCCCTCTATAGCATGAGGCATACTATTCAATATGATAAAAGTGTCTGAAATTGTGATATTTGCATTATTCAAAAGAACCAACTATTGGGTACAGTATCCTACTTGAGTGTTGTGTCTATTGATTAAAATTTCTGCTATGATTCTAAAGTGGATTTAATCTATCTTGTTGTAAATGCCATTTACAGAACATTCTACCCCAAAACCACTGAATATATGCTCTTCTCATCAGCTCACGGGACATTCTCTAAGATTGACCATATCTTGGTCACAAAACATGTCTCAAAAAATTGTTAAAAATAGAAATTATACTGTACCTCTTCTCAGATCACAGTGGAATAAAATTAGAAACCAACCCCAGCAGAAACTCTCATCTCTACATAAAGTCATGGAAACTAAACAACCTTCTGCTGAACGATTATTTTGTAAATGAAGAAATCAAGTGGGAAATCAAAAGATTCTTTGAACTAAATGACAAAAGAGACACAAGTTATCAAAATCTGTGGGACACAGCTAAAGCAGTCCTGAGAGGAAAGTTTATTTACATAAAAAAGACAGAAAGATAAAAAATAGACAACCTAATGAATTGACTCAAAGAGCTGGAAAAAGATGAACAGACTGACCCCAAACCCAGCAGAAGAAGTGAAATTAATAAGATCAAATAAGAACTTAGTGAAATTGACAATAAAAAATCTATATGGAAGATTAGTAAAACAAAAAGTTGGTTCTTTGAAAAAATAAAATTGGCTAGACTAAAGAAAGAACTCTAATAAGCTCCATCAGGAATGAAAAAGGAGAAATTACAACTGATGCCACAGAGATACAAGATATCATCTATGAATAGTACAAAAACCTTTATATGCTTAAACTGGAATATGTGGAGGAAATGGGCAAATTTTAGAAACATACAGCCTCCCTAGGCTCAACCAGGAAGAAATAAAAATCCTGAACAGACCAACATCAGGTACTAAAATTGAAGCAGCAATAAAAAACCTTCCTAAAAAGAGAAGTCCTGGACCAGATGGTTTCACATCCAATTTTTACCAGACCTACAGAGAAGAACTGGTGCCTACCCTGCAGAAATTATTCCACAACATCGAGAAGGAAGGAATCCTCCCCAACACATTCTATGAAGCCAGCATAACCCTGCTACCAAAACCAGAAAAGGATGCAACCAGAAAAAGAAAGAAAGAAAGAGAGAAAGAAGTAAAGAAAGAAAACTACAGACCAATATCCCTTATGAATATAGATGCAAAAATTCTCAACAAAATCCTAGCAAACCAAATTCAGGTGCTTATTGCACTATTCTTTTTTGAGGATTGTAGGAATATATTCCCATATGTTCTAAACCTGTGATTTTAAATAATAATAACAATCTGGATAAGCTCTTTGCCTTTAGGGAAAAAAGGGAAACTGACTCTAAAAATTGGAAAGTACTAATGTATGGCAGCTACATAGAATGCATTATTTCATTGTAAACTCTAAAACAACTGTTAAGCAGACATTATTTTTCCCACTTTGTTAATATTTTGCATGAAGCAGGGTCAGGATTTAATGTTACAAACATGTTTTGTTTTGGAGTTCCTAATTCTCCAGGTTCCCCAACTCCCTGGCTGTAGAAAGGAATAATATTTTTATCCAGTTTATTTGCTCAGAATCAAATGAGAAAATTTAGCAACTAGGTTAGTGTCCTTGAACAGGAGGAAAAAACTGGAGAAATAGTCCCATTAACAAGTAGCAGTAAGAGACAATAGACTAGACAGAACTGGGGTTGAAAAAGGATTCTCAGGAAGGAAAGCAAAATTACAGACCCAAGAAAGGATAAGAAATACAGCCATATTCTTAACTAGGATCAGAAGTTTGAAGGAGGATAAGAAAGGGATGGCTGTAGATGTGCTTTTAAAAAAGGAAGAAGAAGAAGAAGGAGGAGGAGGAGGAAGAGGAGGAGGAGGAGGAGCAGGAGGAGGAGGAGGAGGAGGAGGAAAAGAAAGGAAAAGTAAAAAGAAAAAGATGGACCAGAAGTGGAGGCTTTAATTATAGGGGTTGGGGAGTGGTGGTGACGGCAAGCCATGACTTGGAGGAAGGAGGGGATAGGGATAAAAAAATAATTTTTTAAGTTTATTTTTTACGTCTGAGTCTCAGCTGCAGCTTGCTACTGACCTCACTCTTATCATTCGATGTCCTGCTATGGGAAGTAGTACAATGAAAGCAGAAAGTCCAACAAGCTTGCTTCTGTGGCTTGGAATCTGAAATATCAGGGTGACCCTAACACTGGAAACCTGAGCTCTTGCTCAACACCAAGGTCAGGGTCTTTCCACTATGCCATGTCACTGACATAGAATAGGAACATAAAATAATAATTCTATGCAATAATTGTTGGGGAGTTTAACATTATCTTTTCTCAGCTTCTTTCCCCCTCTTCCTCTTGCTGAGTTACACGTGTTTCTGGTTCCCATCTCTGTGTGCTACTCCATTGATGAGAATTACCCAAAGTTGCAGTAGTTCTCAAGCCTTGCTACATATTAGACTCACCTGGGAAGGTTTTAGAACTAAAAATCCGGGTACCACTCCACAAAAACTGAAGGAAAACCTAGAAGATGGGGAAAGCCTGAGTAATGGTATGTTTGTTACACTCCCCAGGTGATTCTAATGTGCAGTGAGGATGTAGAAATACTGAGGCAGAGCATGTTTCTATCTGAACTGTTTGAGGTAAAACAAAGGATTGGGTGTTATTTATTGAATTCTTATGTAGGCTTATAATTTTTATATATAAGCTAGGGTCTTTGTGGTTGAGATAATTTGCCTACCAATAAAACTATTAATACCTTCAAAATATGTGGAATTTCTTGCTCTTAGCACAAAGAACAACATTCTGGATTTAAACAGACCTGGTATTTTTGCTCTATATCTTTTTTTTTTTTTTGGTCAATTCATTGTCATATTCTTTAAGAGAAACAGCAAGAAGTAAGCATTTCCTTAAGGTAATTGCTTGAATATGAGTACCAATAATTTCATTTTATACAGCCCAGATACACATCTAGACTCTGCAAAGAAGAAAAATAAAATATATTAAATTCACAAGAACAGCTTCCAAATACTGAACCTTTAAAAAAATTTCAGATTACAGAAGGTCATCATTATATCTGGGGCATAACTACCAATGTCAAAAAGCTACAGGATCCTGAAAAGTGTTCCAGCACTTGAACATGACATGATAAAAAAAAACCCTGCAAAGAATTCCTTGTTCCTAAAATATTAATATGAGACCTTGCCAAGAATAAAAGTTATTAATTTTTGGAGGGGAGGTATTTCTCAGGACTCTCTGTCTCATGACTAAAGTATTTGCTAATTGAATAAAAGTAAAAGGAACATTAAATATCAGTATTTGATGGCACAAGACAAGGATGTTTCCTTAGATACAGTCTCAGTTCCTCTTCCCCCTGGGCATCCTGCCATAGGGATTGCTGAGGATGTACATGTGTGATTATGTGCACATCTGGTAAAATGATGCACGTGTGACCTTCAGTATTTTCAACTTGCATATAGCTTGTAGATTGCTTTCAGTGTTGACTCTCATTTGTCTAGCATTTGTAAGAATTTTCATAGTTTGTAAGTCATTTGGTAGAGCTTTTCATGATCTTTATTTTCATTTTCATTCAGATACACAAGTATATTCATCATAGGAAAAAAAATTGAAAGCTTGCCTGCTACATGAAGATTTAAAAAAAATTTAAACTGACTCAATATGTTTACAAAACTCCAGCAGTTATTCTCTACCAATAAATTTTGTATACTTGGCTGTGTTCTTCTAAGAACTATATCACCATCCAGTGCCACACATAAAGAGCTCAGAAGTCACCACTTTGTCCTAATAACAAGTAAAAAGCTGAACTAACTGGAATAGCACAACTCTTCTGTATCTGTGAAAGAGGTGAGGACACAAGACAAGTCACTACTCCCGAGACTGAAGAGACAGGCAGTTATAGTGGGCCATGGCTTAACTGAAGCAGACTTCCATGCAGAAACCTCCAGGAATCAGTACCAGGGTAGGAAAATCAGACCTGTAATTAACAAAATTCTGGAGGTTCAGTGTAGATAACTCTAAGAGTTGAAAACTCACAGGGGGCCCAGTCATGAGGGGCCCCTCACAACTTTGGGAAATTTACCTCCAGGAGTTCAACCAGGTCTCTACAGTAAATACAAGAGAAAAATCACTTTGTGCTTCTGGCAGGGGAGGGGTAAAGAAACCACTCTGAAAAACACCAGAGCACTCTCTTCTTCCTAACAAGGCATGCCCTCAGGAGAACTAGTTACCCAGGTCCCAACCCACTGGGGAATTATTAGAGCCTAATTGACCTGAGGGAAGGAAAATATCCAATTACAGTCCACTGTAGCCTTCCATGTCAGAGAATGGAAATACCCAGCTCTAGTCCTCTCTAGTCTTCCACATGGGAGAAAGGAAATGCCAAACTCCAGCCCACTTTAGCCATCCTTTCTCACCCAAGGAGAAAGAAAGAAAGAAGGAAAGAAAGAAAGGAAAGAAAGAGGGAGGGAGGGAGGGAGGGAGGGAGGGAGGAAGGAAGGAAGGAAGGAAGGAAGGAAGGAAGGAAGGAAGGAAGGAAAAGAAAGAAAGAAAACAGAAGCACTGATGAAGTTTACAGTCCAGAGGGACAGGCTCACTAGAAGATTCAGATAATCATAGGTCTACAGAATGCTCCCCTACACCTTACTACCACTACCATAAAAGCCTATTTACAGAAGTTCCTTTTACCCATTAAATTATGTCTGGCTATCAAGAAGAAAACTTGCAAGGCATACAAAAGTCAAAAAACACAATTTTAAGAGATAGAGCAAGTGTCAGAACCAGATATGGCAGGGGTGTTGAAATTATCAGACCAGGAATGTAAAACAACTATGATTAATATGCTAAGGACTCTAATGAATAAAGTAGACAGCATATAAGAACAGATGGGCAATGCAAGCAGAGAACTGAAAATCCTAACACCTTTTGTACTGCTCACGAGTTTTCTCGTGTTTTGGGTGCCATCTGTTATGGACCTTAGATGTCAACACACTGTCTTGTCCATTAGGGAGTGTAGAGGTTTACTGCCAAATTTGAAAATGAAAACATCAAGAATGAAGAAAGGTGACATAATATTTTCCAGAAAAGGCGATATTCTTCTCCTAGCATGGAAAGACAAGCGGGTTGTCCGAATGATATCAACGATCCATGACACTTCCGTCTCGACAACAGGAAAAAAAAATAGAAAAACAGGAGAGAATATTGTAAAACCTACCTGCATCAAGGAATACAATGCCCACATGAAAGGCGTTGACCGTGCGGATCAATTCCTTTCATGTTGTTCCATTCTAAGGAAAACGATGAAATGGACAAAAAAAGTAGTGCTGTGCCTTATAAACTGTGGCCTTTTCAATTCATTTAGAGTGTACAACGTCCTCAATCCACAAGCAAAAATGAAGTATAAACAGTTTCTGCTATCGGTGGCGAGAGACTGGTTAACGGATGACAATAATGAAGGCTCTCCAGAACCAGAGACAAATCTGTCCAGCCCCTTCCCTGGGTGTGCAAGGAGAGCACCTCATAAAGATCCACCCAAAAGGTTGTCAGGTGATATGAAGCAGCATGAACCTACGTGTATTCCAGTGATTGGAAAGAAAAAATTTCCTATGAGAGCCTGCAGAGTTTGTGCTGCCCATGGAAAAAGGAGCGAATCGAGATACTTATGTAAATTTTGTTCAGTCCCTCTTCATAGAGGAAAATGTGTTACTCAGTACCATACGTTAAAAA
>CAUYPO010016269.1:0-103038 GCA_963574435.1 Cheirogaleus major
CCAATTAAAAGTCAAAATAGTCTATTATTCATGACCTCCTTTAATTGTTTCTTCTGTTGGTACCTCTTACTCTGCTTATTACTCTCACATGTGGGCATTCTTCATGACATGACCACTTTCTCAATCTCCACAGTTAGAACCTTTAGGGTTTTCAACTCCTCTCTTACACGTCACTTCTGCCCACTAAATCACCCTCAAATTCATCACTTTTTTTTTCAATCTTTCTCTATTACTCTTAGACTCTAAAGAGTTCTCATATGGAGTCTCTAGTTCAATAATAAGCATTCACTAAGTAACTGCTATCTATAAGACATCGGCAGTTGACGTGAAGGGATGGGTGATGGAAAAAGAAGAGAAAAATATTCATATGTGTATACAAATAAAGGGGAAAAGGACAGTTACAGCCTTTATACCTTACAATCTACAAGACAGAATGCAGTTATTATAGGAGAATGTGTGTGTGTGTGTGTGTGTGTGCGCGCGCGCGCGTGCTTGTTTACGGGAGAGGCACATAATGAATAAAAAGGATTTGACAGGTACAGAATGAGAAGGGCATAGGTTAAATGGGCAGTATGAACTAAAGCAAAAAGCCCTGAAAGTACACAGTATTCAATTTCTTCCCTCCTCATCTCATTATCCACAGCATCACTAGAACTGGCTACCTAAAACACATATCTAATTATACCGTTATGCAATTAAAACAATATGGTGAATCCCTACTATCTTAGAAAACAGCTCAGCCTCAAAGCCTCACCATATCTGTGCACTGTTTTTACTCTTTTCTTCCAACATTCCAAGCTCTAATATTACTGGATCAATCTTTTCCCCTTACAGTTTTCTTTGCCTTTGTAAATAGTGTCCATGATATTTCTTTTATCTCTATTCCCATTTGTTACCATTTCAATCATACTCATCTTTTAAATTCAGCCCAAATTCTCTAAATTCCCTTCACAGTCTCAATAAACTTGGCTTGTAATTCGAGGTGAACTTGAGAATATTTTATTAAATTCAAAAACAAAGATCAAGGCACAACTTGTTGGTATTTTGATTGAGAACACTTTGATTTATACTAATTTAGGGAAAACTGACATCTTCACAAAGTATTTTTCTTATTCAAGTACGTATTTTCCACCTATTTTGCAATGTTCCTTAGTAGTTATTTTTAATTGACGTATAATTAACAACGAACTATATTAAGCATTAAGCATTAAGTCTGATGACTTTTGAGAACTTTTTACATCCATGTAACCACCACACAAAACAAGATATATAACATTTCTATTATCCTAGAATATTCTCTCATGCTCTTTTCCAATTCATTTCTCTCTCTGCCCCCAGGCAATCACATTATACATTGGACATTGGACATTATACATTGAAATTATACATTGGTTTTGTCGATTCTTAACTTCATATAAATTAAATCACAGTGTACACTCTTGTGTTTGGTTTCTTTTACTTAACATAACTGTTTTTGAGATTCACATTAAAAACATAACTGTTTTTAATGTATCGTAGTTAGCTCTTTCTAATCACTAAATAGTATTCCAAAATATACAACTTGTTTATACATTCTCCAGATGTTGAATATATGGGATGTTTCAAGCTTTGGCTATGAAAATTCTTACATCAATTTTTTTTTTTTGGTGGACATGTATTATACTTTCACTTCTCTTGGTAAATACTTAGAGAGTGAAATGCTGGGTTGTAAAAATATGCAGAAAAGAGTTAATATTATGATGTTTACCCTTAAAAAGGCCTGTTTACAAGGCTGGCCGTTGGTTAGTGTCTGGAAACTTAGATCTTGGATTTTAGGAGGATTCCCACCACCCTATCTGATAAGAATGGCTCGCTGTGCCTAAAGTGTTTATGACAACAATATGGTTTATGCTGCATACTTGCTTTCCTTCTGGGAATCTGGAATTTAGATTTCCCCTGAACAGAGGGTGCGATCAGGCCCCAATAAAAACTCTGAGCACTGAACCTCTAATGAGCTTCCCTGCTTGGTAACATTTCACAGATGTTGACACAATTTCTTGCTAGGGGAATGAAGAGTGTCTTGTGTAACTCCAGGGACGAGAACCCTTGGAAGCTTGTACCTGGTCTCCCCTGGATTTTGCCCCATTCACCTTTCCCTTTGTTGACTGTGCTTTGTATCCTTTCGCTGTAATTAAGTCATAGAGCCATGAGTATGATGACATGCCGGGTCCTGTGCAAACCATCAAACCTTGGGGGAGGTCTTGGGACCTCCTGGCACATAAGGTAAATACTGTGTTTAATTTTATAAGAAATAGTTCTCCAAAGTAGTTGTCTGTTCTGCATTCCCACCAGCAATAAAAGAGAGCTCCAGTTGCTCTACAATCAGGCGTCCTCAAACTACGGCCTGTGGGCCACATGCGGCCCGCCGAGGACATTTATCCGGCCACCGGTGTTTTTGCTGCTTAGCAGCCTACTCGTCCCGGGCCCACAGTGCGCACTCTCCAACGGTCTGAGGGACAGTGAACTGGCTCCCTGTTTAAAAAGTTTGAGGACCCCTGCGTCTACATCCTCATAAATATTTGGTAGAATCAGTCTTTACTTTAGCTAGTCTAATGGGTATCTCACAATGGTTTTAATTTGTAATGGTATATCACTATGGCTTTAATATGCATTTACTGATAATTAATGGTATACAAAACCTTTTTATGTACTTATTGACCATTTGTATATCTTTTGTGAAAAGTCTGAGTCTTTTGCCCATTTTCATATTAGGTAGTTCATTTTTTAAAATGTTGATTTCAGAGGTTCTTTATATATTCTGGATACAAGTTCTTTATCACTTAGAAGTACTGAGAATTTTTTCCCCCATTCTGTGGCATGTCTATTCATTTTCTTAATGCTGTCTTTTGATAACAAAAATTACTAATTTTGACTAAGTCCTATTTATCAAATTTTTCTTTCATGATTAGTGCTTTTTATATACTGTCCAAGAAATCTTTGCCTTCTTAGTATCAAATAGTTTTTTTTTTTTTTTTTTTTGAGACAGAGTCTCACTCTGTTGCCTGAGCTAGAGTGCCGTGGCGTCAGCCTAGCTCACAGCAACCTCAAACTCCTAGGCTCAAGCGATCCTCCTGCCTCAGCCTCCCGAGTAGCTGGGACTACAGGCATGCGCCACCATGCCTGGCTAATTTTTATATATATATATTTTTAGTTGTCCAGCTAATTTCTATTTTTTTCTTTTTTTTTTAGTAGAGATGGGGTCTTGCTCTTGCTCAGGCTGGTCTGAGCAATGATCCACCCACCTCAGCCTCCCAGAGTGCTAGGATTACAGGTGTGAGCCACCACACCCGGCCAAATAGTTTTAAAAGATTTCTTTACGTATGTTCTGCTATGGTTTAAGTTTGTTTCTAGATTAAGCGATCTTTTTTGTTAATTTTGTGAGTGGGTTTTCTCTTCCATTACATTTTATATTTTTTTAAAGACAGGGTCTTGCTTTGTCATCCAGGTTGGAGTGCAGTGGCCTGATCATAGCTCACTGTAACCTTGAATTCCTGGGCTCAAGTGATCCTCCTGCTTCAGCCTTCCCAGTAGTTGAAATTTAAGGTGCACACCACCACGCCCAGCTCATTTAAAAAAAAAATTTGTAGAGACAAGGTCTCCCTATGTTGCCCCAGGCTGACCTCAAGCAATCCTCTTCTGCATCCCAAAGTGCTGGGATTATAGACATGAGCCACCCACCATGCTTGGCCCATAGTATTTTATGACTGGTTATTGTTCATATGAAGGAAAACCATAGTTTATATATTAATACCAAGAAGCCACACAGAAAAAGATTGATACATCTCACTATATAAGAGTCAAAGATTCTGGTTTAGCAAATGTACCATAAGTCAAATTGAGGACCACTGGCAAACTGGGAAGGTATTTGCAATACATATGACAAAGGGCTAATTTCTGTAATTTACAAATAGTTCAGATAAGTCAGTAAGAATTAAATAAAGTTACAAATATACAGTTTGCAGAAAAAGAAACTTAAGTAGCCAATAAACCTAAGAAAATAATGTAAAAATGTAAATAAAAGCAGTGATACATTCCCATTTTTTACCTATTATATTGAAAAAAACTTAAGTTTCATGAAACCCAGTGATTGCAAAGATAGTTCTCTCATATTGTGGGTGGGAATGTCAACTTTCTGGGAGACAATCTGACAGTGTAATTCAAAATTTAAATGCACATATTCTTAGACTAAGCAATTCCACTACTGGGAATTTATTATATGTGCAAATTTGTAAAAATTCACCAAAAAGTTGGCTAAAGAATATTCATGAAAGCAAAAACTAGAAACAAGCAAAATATTCATTAGTAGGGGAATGATTATATAAATTATAACAAAGCATTTTAAGGAATACTATTAATATATAGCTATTCATATGAGTGATAGAGATTTATACATATTGATACGAAAAGAATTCCAAGATACAGTAAGTTAGCAGGGGAGGAGTTGCAGAACAGTGTGTTTATAAAAAGGGGGAAAATAGAATTTTGATTTCAAAATATCAGAGTAGAGACCTTTGTGCTAATCATTCCTAAATAAGGAGAATGAGAAAAAGAAAAACACCTTATTTTATGAGGGTGGAAAACAGTAACACTAAACCATAATATATAAAGGCAGGGAAAAAAAAAGAATGAAAGATGACTCAGCAGAGGCGAAGAATATTAAAGTGTCTAAACTAAGAAGCAATCCAATTGTCATGAAATTCCAAAAGGTTCAGGACTAGGAGATTCCTGGAACTATTAGAATTCCAGGTCTCCAGCTGGACTTAGTATAATCAATGATTTCCGAATCTTGCAGAAATCAGAAGGCATAGTTTCTGGAAAAACTAAATGCAAGTTCTGGCAGTCAGCAGACACAGAAGTAGACATGGGTAAAGCTGTGAGTAAAACCAGATTATGTGAAAATCTAACGAAATCCCCTTTCTTCAGTTTAGCTGTAGAATATACGCAGCCCCACAGAGGTGACTATAGATTTTCTCCAGAAGATGATCCAAAACTGACTAACTTAGAGAAGGACCATGAAATCAGGATTTCACCAACAAAGAGCTCTGACTTCAAATCCAGAGCTTTTTAAATATGAATGACAACCAAGGATCTTCATACATTTAAGGAAAGTTTTCAATATTAAAGACTGAGACCAAAACAAAACAGACGTGCTGAGAAACAGAGAGAATAATGGGACAGAGGAAAATGTCAAAGAAACTGTAACTAAAATGTTCTAAGATAGGAGAAAATATTGCATCCTAAGAAAAAGAACCAATAACAAACAATCAGAGAATAAGAGCTGAAAAAAAATCAATAAAAGTTTGACATTAAAGTCAAGGCAACTTTCCAGAAGGCAGAATAAAAAGAAATAGATAAATAATAGAAAGGAAAGGTAAAAAATTAGAAAAGCTATCCAGGAAGTCTAATATCTGATTAGTAGGAGTTCCAGAGAGAAAAATGAAAATAGAAGAGAAGGAACTATCAAAAAAGTACGCAATAAAACTTCCAAGAATCAAAGAATGTTAAGTCTGCAGAAAGCAAGGATCTATTGAGTACACAGCACAATAAATAAAAAAAAAGATGCACACCAAGGTACAACACTATAAAATTTCAGAACACCAGAAATGAAGATAATAATCACTTCCATCCAGAAAGAGTAAAAAATACAAAAGTAAAAGAAACCAAAATGGCACTGGACCATTAAACAGCAAAATTGGAAGCCAGAAGATACCAGAGCAATACTTAAAGATTCTGAGTAAAAATGATTTTCAACCTAAAATTCTATACTCACTTAAAATATCAGATAATTGTAGGTGTAGAATATGACATATTCAGGTATGTAAAATATCAATAAATTTACCTTCCAGTTATCTTTCTTTAAGAAGCCACTAGAAGATATGCTCCTGCAAAATAAGTGAGTAAAACATGAAGGTAGGGAACACAGGGATCAAGGCTTCAACATAGGAAGCAGGTGTAGGGAATTTCCAGGATGACAGCAAAAAGAAGTCTTAAGACAACTGCTGTGAAACAGACCTAGAGAGCAATCAAGATTAAATCAGAAAGACTGAAGGCTCTAAGACTATTGTAGGAAAATTACCAATTATCATAGGTGAGAGTTACTACAAAGAAGGATTAAAGCCTGTGGGAAGACTAATTCAGATGCAATGGTAACTAATCACATTTTTTAAGATGAGGCAATTATTTAATTAAACAACAATAAAGTTTTAACAGAAAAAAGAACCTCATGCAGTATTTGCTTCATTACTATATGGTCACTGAAAAATGAACACACTAAATGTACATTTAACCAGTAATGATTTAATGTATCAGGATGATGAGAATAAGGCAAAGGAAGGTATAAGAGAGTCAACATTATAAGAGAAACTTAATAGATAATGTCAAATATTGGGGGAACAAGAAAGAGCAATACATCACATTATTATGGTAGTAAGTACCAGAAGAAGTTAAAATACTTGAAAGTGAGTTTCCTGAAGCTTGACTTAACATGGGACAAGACAAATCGGGGGGAGGTGTTGCGAGGGAGGTATGGTAATGAACAGCTGGTTATTTTTATTAATGCTTCCACCTTAATTTAAAACTACATATATGAGGAATATATTTAACGAAGGAGGTGAGAGATATTTATAGGGAGAACTATGAAACACTGAGAAAAGAAATTGTAGATGATGTGCACAGATGGAAATCCCTACCATGCTCATGGATTGGTAGAATCAATATTGTTAAAATGTCCATTCTACTTAAAGTGATCTGCAAAATTAATGCAATCTCTATCATGAAGATTCCACCATCATTCTTTACAGATTTGGAAAAAATAATTCTATGCTTTGTCTGGATCCAGAGAAGACCTTGTATAGCCAAAGTAATCTTAAGCAAAAAGAAAAAATCTGGAGGCATCAGTCTGCCAGACTTCAATCTTTACTATTATGCCATAGCAATAACCAAAATAGCATGGTATTGGCACAAGAACAGAAATATAGACCTTTGTAATAGGACGGAGATCCCAGATATAAAACCATCCTCATATTGTCATCTAATCTTCGACAAAGCAGACAAAATACACATTGGGGAAAAGAAACTCTATTCAATAAGTGGTGCTGAGAAAACTGGATATCCATATGCAGAAGACTGAAACTGGATCCCCACCTCTCACCTCTCCCCAAAATCAACTCATATTGGATAGCAGACTTAAACATAAGGTGTGACACCTTAAGAATTCTGGAAGCAAATGTGGGGAAGACTCTTTTAGACATCGGCCTAGGTAAAGAATTTATGATAAGACCCCCAAAGAAATCACAGCAACAAAAATAAACAAATGGGAACTGATCAAATTAGAAAGCTTCTGCAAAGCCAAGGAAACTGTCCTTAGAGTAAATAGACAACTTACAGAATGGGAGAAAACATTTGCTTTCTACATATCTGATAAAGGGCTGATAACAAGACTCTATATAGAACTTAAGAAAATCAACAAGAAAAAATCAAACCATCCCATCAATAAATGGGCAGAGGACATGAACAGAAACTTTTCAAAAGAAGACATAATAATGGCCAGCAAACATATTAAAAAAGTGCTCAACATCTCTAATCATCAGGGAAATGCAAATCAAAACCAAAATGAGATATCACCCAACTCCAGTTAGAATGGCCTCTATCAAAAAGTCCCAAAATAACAAACGCTTGTGTTGATGTGGAGAGATTGAACACTCTTACACTGCTCTTGGGACTGCAAATTAGCACAACCCTTGTTGAAAGTAATTTGGAGATACCTCAAATAGCTAAAAATAGAAATACCATTTGATCCAGCAATCTCACTACTAGGCATCTACCCAAAGGAAAAAAAGACATTCTATAACAAAGACAACTTCACTTGAATGGTTATAGCAGCACAATTTACCATTGCCAAGATGTGGAAACACCCAAAATGCCCATCAGTACATGAGTGGATTAATAAAATGTAGTATATGTATACCATGGGATACTATTCAACTACAAAAAACAATGGTGATCTAGCACTTCTTATAATAACCTGGATAGAAATTGAGCCCATCCTCCGAAGTGATGTATCACAAAGATGGAAAAACATGCACCACATGTACTCTCTCAAACTGGTACTAATTGATCAACACTAAGGTGCTCACATGGTAATAATACTTACTGGATGCCAGTCAAGTGGGGGGGTGGGGAGTAGAGCAGGTGGGGTGGGTAAACCCACAGCTAATGGAGACGGGGCACACAGTATGGAGGAAGGACACACTTGTGGCCCTGGCTTGAGCCAGGCAAATGCATTTCATGTAACCAAAATGTTTGTACCCCCATAATATCCTGAATTAAAAAATTAATCAATTAATTAATTAATTTTAAAAAGAATTGAATTGTTGCTATTTCTGTTTGTCATTTTTATGTTTTATTCCCCTTTTATAACCTAATTAGGACTCCATTGGGATTCATAGTTCTTCAGCAAGAAATGAGACATTTTAAGATATGATTGGATAAGGACTTTCTGTCTTAGGCTATTCAATTCATTCCATACAGTTTTATGTTTTATCTATTGGGTGCAAGACACTGTCTGTGCTAAGAAGTTTATGTTATGAAACTTTACCAAACTCAGACACTAACTATTTCAATAAGGTTTCTACAGGGAAGTGAGAAATAAACTAAACTTGCTTTTAGAAAGAGGAACATTTAACTGACTCTAAAAACTAGTCTGTTGACACTAGTTGTACTTAGCAAATTTGTTCAGAACAGTAAGAATAAGCTTAGCTCTGCTTAGCTAGGAATTCTTCATTATTACATCTTCTAATAAGACATTATATTAGAAAACATTTACTCTTTAGTTCTCAGAAGTTGTAGTTTTAAATTCCATTTGAGTAGAGCTACAGTATGTATTTTACTGTAAGTCATCTCTAATAATTTGGGAAATAGATATCAAACATGAATTCTTGAAGTTGAAATAAAATACAGAAACTATTTAGTCCAATTTCTACTCAATTTATGAATCCATGCTCAACTATTCTTACTTGAAGATCATTTGGCCTTTCTTTGAGTACTTTTAGGGATGGGGAGCTCACTACTTTTGAGGTTGATCACTGTGCCATAAATAAAGGCAAGCCCATACACTGAAGTTATGAAAGTTATTTTCTTTAAAGATTCTGGCTGCATATTACAAAGCAGACAGTGTAAGATATTAAAGCAGTTTGTCAGACATAAAAAAAGACTTCTTACAAAAGAAAACCGTATCTTTCTTATTAACAGAACACAAGTTCTAAGAAAAGGTGAATTGTTAATGTGTTCAAGAATCAAAAGAGAACATTAGACATTTGGAACAGGGACAGGTGTTCGTAAACAACATGGGACTGACTGAATAATTATCACTTAGTGGATGCAGTGCCCTCATTCTAATAAGTGGGTTCTGCTGGCTTTCAAGTTTTAAGGTGGTTTTGCAGAGTGCTTGGGGAGTGCTTGAAAGAAGGTGAGAGGGAGAGAAAGAGGAGGAAGAGGGGGAAGAGGAGGGACAGTTTACCTGTTTCCTCTACCATTTCGCCCACTGCTTTTCTTTCTCCCTTAGGTTTGCCTTGCCCTACTCAGAAGGGTTATGCTCTATTGCTAAGCAAACACTGGCTGAAATAGGACAACTGATTAACATGTGTTAGAGATGGAACAGAGACTGAGATTTTCATGCGAAAGTTATCCATAGGCGTGAGTATGTATAATCGAGAGGACTCTGGGGTACCTGAGGCTAGTCCTCAACCACATACTTCTCAGTATCAGAAATGGATCCAGGAAGCCAGCCTGAGATCGCTAAAGGGAATGCCAGATTTGCCAGCATATCTTCTATCCAGCGAATCTTCTCTGCGAGTCTCTAGATGCTTAATTTTCCTTTGGTTCTAGCATACTCAGCACAGAGGAAAATTGCCCAGTTTTATTACTATCTGCTTTCTATAGCTTATTTATGGTTTATTATGGTTATAATAAATGTTCTTTAGCTAACTTAAAAAGTAAAATTAGAAATATATAGACTCTACGTCTTTGGAAAAGCTTCATTAAAGTGCTCAATTTAGAGTGAATCTCTAGGAATAGTTTGTATTTTATGAGGAAGAATGTAGATTTTTAAATAAACTTTTCATTTCTTGAGTGGTGCATCTTATTATTCATCTTGTTGAGGATAGCAAATAATTAAAAGTAATTATTGGCTAATGGTAAACTCATGGGGCAACCATAAGTGATAATATTTAATGCACTAGATCAGAACCTTTTAAGGCAACATAAAATGAGTTGAATTTAAAGTTGGGGTTTCATTGCTTTTGAAGAGGACACTTTTTGAACAAATAAAAACTTAACTAATATGTTTTTTCTTAAAAATACTAATTTTCTGTTGTTGCTTTTTAAGTCCAGGAAGGACAGTTTACTTAGTTTCTGTTATCACAAGCTGAAGTGGCAGGCAGGCAGATCTTCACTCTTATCTGTGTGGACATGGGAATGTCATTTAATAGAATCGTAGAAATGATGTATTGCACAATTGGTACATTCATAATAAGTTATGGATAAAAACTTGTATACATCCAAAAGGAAAAATAAAAATAATCTTCTGACTATACTATTATTCTTTTTTATCTTCTTAGTTTTTCCTGAACATATTAAATTGATCATTTAAAATCTCCCATGGTTAAATTTTTAAAAAAAATAATTTTTGCATTTTTATATATCATCATAAGGATTTGGGAACCAAGATCTTTTTTATTTTTAAATAGTAAAACATTACATGATAAGCACGTCAGTTTTTATCAGAATGTGGTTATCTGTGGATTTTTCTCACCTTCAGGTATTGGCCTAAAGATGGAAAATACAGTTTCTTGGGAGAATGAACAAAAAAGATTTAGAAGTAAATCCTTCATTCACTATATAACTGAAAAAAGAAAAAGATACTGAATTTTGGTAAGTGTGAGTTTTTTAACATTCTGCTAGAGGAAGTTCAAATTTGTATAAATATTTTGAAAACAAGTTTGGCAGTATAAATTAAAAACTTCAAAAATGTTCATACTCTTTGAAATCACAATCCCAGAGACTGTAGCCCAAGGAAATAATCAGAAGTCATCAAAAGCATATACATCGTTGTTCCTTATAACAATATTTGTAAAATAAAAACATTGGAAGCAATCTGAATGTTTAGCAGTAGGGCAAGAACTGAATAAACTTGTAAGATGAAACATTGTGCAGCAATTAAAATACATTTTTAAATTGTGTGATATTTAAACTATTTTAGTTATAACAGTATAGAAGAAAAATCTTACAAAATATTCAATTGCTCATGGTAGGATTATTTGTAATGTTTATTGATTCTTTCAATTTTTTAAATTTTTATCCAACTTTGTTTCCATGAACATTATTTTTTAAATATTATGTGTGTGTGTAAAATCTAGAACTCTTTAAAAAGTTGCTAGAAAAGAATATGAGGAAATGGTGTGTGGTGAGACAGTATAATTATTTGACTTTTTTGGGGGGTACCTTTTTTTATTTTCCACAATATGCATAACACTTTCTCAACAAGCTATGATATAAAGTTTTGAGAGAATCAGGATATAAAACTTTGTTTACATAAAATCTTAGTTTTGCAGCAGAGCATTGTATACCTTTATATGCATATAAAAAGGGAAAGAAATTTACTAACATGAAAAAAATAAAGTATATGACCTGAGAAATTTCAAGAACTTGAGACATGACTTTGTCAAACTCATTTATTTTAGATATGAGAAAGCGGAGGCACAGACAGGGAAAAGATTCCTTCAAAGGCACGTGAGTTAGGAGTCTTCTTACCCATACAGTGATGTGAGAATCACCAGCTTACTTTTGGTCCAACCAAAGCACAGCACAAGGCTAAATAAGAGCCTATTCTCTTGATTTGTTGTAAGTCCCCAAAACTTCAGTCAGCTACTTAAGCAAGTGGTTTCTGAGCATCACACAAACAGGCATACAGATTCTGGGTAACCAGGATTAGTTTGTAAGGAGACTGTGTCTGAGTAGTTATTCATTCATTTGTTTATTAAATCTCTTTGTGAATGTGAAGAATAGAATCAGTCTCACAGTAAGGATCAGATTTATTTATAGGTAAGGAAATTTTAAATAATTCAAAGAAAAATGGCTAGAGAAAACCATATATACATAGTTGCCCCCAAAGATCAGACTGTAGCTATTTGTTCTGTTGATGTTGCAGAAGCTGATGAGAAGAAAGACGGGGGTGGGGAAGCACAGAGAGCAAACTAGTTATAATAGTGAGTTTTAACCCTGTTCCACATTAAAATCAGCCAGGAAGCTAAAAAATATCCCAATGCTGAGGGTGCAACTCAGCCTTATAGAGACAATCTCCAAAAGTAGAACTTAGGCATTGGTATTGTTTTTTAAATGCTCCCCAGGTAATTTCAAAGTACAGTTACATTTGAGAACCACCAGTTTAAAGGTTTTTCATTAATATATTTTAGTTCTTTGATACTTTGTTCTTTGTACAATAGCCTCTTACCAAATACTAAGTTTCTCTCTTTCTTTTAAATCCATGGGTCCCTTATCAGATATTGCAGCCAAAGGCATTACTGGGCATATTTACTATTATTTTTGCTTTTATTTGTTCTTTCTCAAGTATTGCGATCGCTATGTTAAATAATCTTTCACGTGTGATATGTAAAATTTGGCTGTTGCCAAATATTTCTGTTCATTGAATATATTAATTGCATTATAATTGTCAACAATGTAATTTTTGCTCACATTCTAGATTAAATTCTATCATAGAAAAATATAAATACTATTTTCTGCCTATCTAGTGAAAGAACAAGAGAAAATCAAGGATCTTAAATGTTAACATTTCCTAGGATTCATTTAAATTAATTCAATTTTTCCCCATTCTAAAGGGATCCTTAACTTAGCCTACTTTTAAGTGCCTAATAGGAGAATGAAGACAAAAATGCAGAGATTTAAGTGTTAAAATGACATGTGAGTATTTTTAATGTTTGAATATAAGTTCTATATGTTCTTTGAAGACCTTGACTGCGTATTAAACTTAGGATCTTGTGGCAATATCTTGTATGCAAACATTTCTTTTTTTTCCTGATAGAGATATGTGCACTTTTAGGTATCTTGCATTTACCAAACTGTCAAACTGATAGCACCGAACACCTTTTTTAAAAATAAATGAAACTTCCCTTTAAATGCCTACTGAAGATATGTTTTCCGAATCCTTTCTCTTCACTTATGAGAAATGTTATTAGATGTTCTGGACTTCTAGGAGATGGAGCCCACTTTAGTTGTATGGAGGGTAATGGTTTTCAAATAAGCTTAAAGGGAGAAAATGCAAGCGACAGAACAATTGTTTCAGGAAAAGGCCTCATTTTAGTCTGCAGTGCTGTGGGAACTTCAGATGGGCTAAGCTTGGACATTTGTTACTTCCCACATTTCTGGCAGAGACTTTCAACATTTTAGTCAAACCTTGAGGGCAATCCCTGCTCCTAGCTTCCAATGCATATTTTACAATTTTATCTGAAGTCTGATTGGTAATGTGTACTATAAAACAAAAAATATGGGAAAAAAGTGAAACATTTAAAAATAACTGACATATAGTTATTTTGCTCCTCTGTGTAAATTTAATTGCTATGGGAGATGAAAATACTCAAATTTTGCTGTGTTAGCAGAGTTTTTAAACATAGAATTTAAAGAGCTATAATTGGGAAAATATCATAATATTCCAGATTGAATACTTTATTTTGAGTGTCTCAAAATCTAAAATGGATTTTTATAGTCTAACAAGTCATATCTTATCAAAACCAAGAATTATTTCATGTTAAACAAGTAAATGTTTTATAAATCAAAAGAATAATAGCGTTTATAAAAAGGAAAATATCTCATGTATTTGTGTGTGTATGTAATTATTAATCTGTCTCCTTAGTTTTCACTTCAAACAATTTTATTAAACTAGTTCTATAGATTATGTTCACACTTTTCCAAACTATTGAACTGTGACAAATCATCACACTATGTCACAATGAGTAAGGTGATGTATTGCCTGACATATGCACAAAGCATTTGTATAAACAATAAATCATATAAAAACCATATATATATAGAGAGAGAGACCATACACCTCTGCATTGTTTTTGTAAATATAGATACTATAGAATGAATTGCCTTTGAAATCTCTCTCCAATCTAATACCACAATCTATGTACCTGCACATTTACTACTTTCACATTAATGTAGGAAAATCTTTTTTGAACAGATGGCCTGTGCACAATGTTTAAGCAATCAATGGACTGTATTTTAATTTACTTGAAAAAAAGAAAGCAGTCATTGTTTTGATGAGAAAAGTGAAGCATTAGCTCCATTCCAGGCTTCTGCCTAAACCTATATGGTAAGAATCAAGGAAGTCATTCTTTTCATTTAACTAGCTGATATGCAGATGAAAGTAAATGAGATAAGCACCACTAATAAGGAATTGGCCAGGAAGATAAAGCTGGAAAATTTCCAGTTAAGAAGCTAAGCATTTCTGTTGACTGCTGTTGCATTTTCTGTCATTATTCCTAGTCTTCCTCTTCTAATCAGGGTTTGAAAGTACAGATTATATAAATTACACTGTAGAAAAGAAAGAGAAAAAATATTCTAGGTGAAAAATGCAACCAATAAATCCACACCACTGTGGTTGGAGTGTAAATATCTGACTTTGAGGAAGACTAAACTAGTGGATCATATTGTTGGCAAATCTTCATTTAGGCTTAATAGTATAATTGGTTTTACTTAGCCAGATGTTTAGGTGATGTATACTGTAGAAGATGGTTCATTGAGAAAGAGTTATGTAGCTTTTAAAGACAAGACAGATGTTAAACATGCAAAGGGACCCTAAGGAGTAGTTTCTTGTCATGATGTTTTATGTAAAATAAAAATCTACACCTAAATTGTTTCCTGCTCGTGTTTTTCCAGGATAGAGTGCAAGGGGCATGGAAGGCTAAGATATCCTCAGTTCAGGAACTGATTCCAGGGAAAGCTAAGCTTCTGCCTTTTCTTTCTCTCCTTCCATTCCTTTTATAAGGTCATATTAAAATAACTGCCTTGGGCAAGGTATAGAACTTAAAGAACTTGATCCAAGTTGAGCCTCCATATTAATTATTTTTATTTTTTATTTTTTTGAAACAGGGTCTCACTTTGTCACCCAGGCTAGAGTGCAGTGGTGCGATCATACCTCACTACAGCCTTAAACTCCTGGGCTCAAGTGATCCTCCTGCCTCAGCCTTCCAAGTAGCTGGGATTACAGGTATGCACTGCCACACCTGGCTAATTTTTAAAATTTTTTGTAGAGACAGGGTCTTGCTATGTTACCCAGGCTGGTCTTCAACTTCTGGCCTCAAATGATCCTCCCACCTCAACCTCCCAAAGTGCTGGGATTACAGGCATGAGCCACCAAGCCCAGCACATATTATTTTTTTATTTCAGTTTTAATTTATTTATTAGGCCTAATGTTTTCTCTCTATCCTTTTCTCTCTTTTATTAAAATTTCAGCTTCTCTCTTCTATTAAAAACTTTGAAGCTAGATAGACTTATTAGTCACAAATAAAGGCTAACTATAGTAAATGTTGAGCTAGGAAAAGATGTTTGGGGATATATAGTCCATATAACAAGTGATATAATAAATATCATGATGTGAGCGGCAATCAAGAGGTACTGATAAGATCTATTATAGTGACGCTAATAGGGGGGTAGGTGTGGGTACTGGAGGCCATAGGGAGTGGTTATAGTCACAGGAATAAGAAGGTAGAGACCTGGGCAGTGTGCAAAGACCCCTAATATACACAAACTTGCAGGACTATTTGTATCACAATAGCACTTTTATTTTTCAAACCTTTTTAGCATTGCTACATCAAGACATATTTAAGAAATACCAACTGTGTATACTACTTTGGATATTAGCCAGGAAAGGAAAGGTCACCTTTAGCTTTAAGAACAGGACTGGTGTTATATTTGTGAGAGAAATACTGCTTGGTGAGTGGAATTTTAAGAAGTCTGAAGATAAAGGTAACACTGTGAGGAAATCAAAATAGAAATAAAACTATATTAAATAAATGAACCGCCAAATCCTCAATTGAGAGGCATCTTTAGTGAACAAGATAATACATCATTTATACATTGATATGGAAGAGGGTATCATGAGATTTGGTAAAAAAAATTTGCTATTGATAGAGAAAAAGAAATATTCAAAAAATTAGATTTTTATCTGAAATAAAAAGAAAATAAGAGGAAAAGGAAAACCTCACATACTACCAGGGTTCAACTGTCAATTTGCAAATATCTAATTTCTTTATATTATACAGATATTCTGAAATTATTTTCTAAAATGCAAGTTATTTACAAAATGTTAAGAGGTAGGAGGAACATCAATAAAAACAAGTATTTACACAAAGAGAGAGACACTGACACTTCTCTAAATATCCTTAATGTACTACCTAATAGAGACAGTGCTTGGAGTGTTTCAGTTATCTTTTCTTGAGCATCAATTAGCATTTGTCAAATAAAAATCAATCCTTGTCTGAAAGGTCCCCTGTCTCCATTACAGCTCCATCAAGCTGTCACTCTGGTGGCCCTCTGCAAGCTGCTAACCAGTTAAAATCAGCTCAACTGTCCTTTATCTTAGAATCTCAATTTAAAAATAGAGTTTACAAAAGCATCTTAGTGTTTTTCTGGAAAGATGAGTTAAGCTAAAAATATTTATTTTTTTCCTATTCTTCAACTCTGATCTTCTTTAAATAATACCTGCTAGGCATATAGTTGAAAAACAGAAATTTTTCCATATGACAGTATTTTGTATTTATTTACCCAAAGTCAGTTTTGTGTTTTAAACTATTGATTGTATCTCTTTTTAGTGACACAGGAGCACTGTGTGCGCGCGTGTGTGTGTGTGTGTGTGTGTGTATGTGTGTGTGTGTGTGTGTGTATTGCGGGGTTTTGAGGAGGTGACAAATTTGTAAATAGGCAGAAGGCTAAAAGCTTCTTTACTCCTGAGTTCTTAGTTTTGACTTGTATCAATTATATGATCTTCCAAAGTAAGATAAATAATTCAAGATATTAAGTTTTATTTTATATAGGTAAGGAGATGCAATCAGGAAATAATTAGATAATTTTCAAAGGTAACAATTAACCATTAGAAATTGTATTGTTAGGAATATAGCACTGGAAGGGTATTTTGCTTCTCTTGTCATTAATCAAGAAAGTCTGAAACTAGAGCATTCAGTTATTTGTAAAGAGTCTTTAGTAATATCAAGTTGCAGAAGATGACAATCGGGACATACATTGTGGTCACCTCAGAAATATACAGAAGGAAAGGGCATAGCATAGGTAAATTTGAAGATAAATGTACTTACTATTGCAAACTCCCTTCTGGATCAGTTTGAAATCAGAAATATGCCACAAAGTTAACATTTTAATTTTGACTCTAGTCCTGTTGGTTCACCATTTCCACATACTAGTGGTGCTACTGAGAAATAGGGTGACCTAAAGTGAAAGACTCCTTCATTCATTCGGCCAAAGTTATTGAGAATTTATTCTTGGAATTTCCAGGGGAAATAAAATGAAACACCAAGTCCCCCCAAATAAACAAACAAACAAAAACAACCAGACATGCTCCTGCCCTGCTATCATGGAGTAGATGAGTAAACAATTCCAATATACTAAATAATTAATGATGATTTTCATCATCTTCACCATAGTGAACACTTATAGAGCACTTTATAAATTAACTTATTTTATCCTCAAAACAACCCTATGAAGTAATACCTTCATTTTATTGATAAGGGGATTGAAGACACAGAGACAGGTTTAGTAATTTACTAAAGGTAACAAATCAAGGAAAGTTAGACATCAGGCAGCCTGGCCCTGAATTCATGTACTAATCCACCTCCCAACAAGAACTCAAGGTGTTGTAAGCCTGATTGTTAACTGTATTTAAAGCAGTATTTCCATGATTGGTATATTTGCCACGTATCTGAAGTAATTCTTATGGAAGTCCTAGGGTTGGATTTTAATAAAACCTTTGCCCTAAAGTAAGATACAAATGTATTTTGAAAGAAAATATAATCCTTTAATTTCTCATTCCTTTGTAGTCATTTAAATTATTTGAAGTTTAAGAAGACTTTTTTTCTTGATTAGCCTTTTATCTTATTAATGAAAATACATGTTTTGCTAAGAATAAATAGGAATCTGGTCAGTCTCATTAGAAACTCAGTAGTTCTAGAGCCCAGTGACTTTTAATTCATCATAAAATACTTAGGGAGCTTTAGGCCTGATATTTTTAGCTTAATATAGAGCAGCCTTTATGAAACCCCACTGAATTTACTGCAATATTAATCTTTAGAGTTAGAAAATGGTTTATTTGCTGCCTGTTTCAAAGTCATTAAACTTAGTTTCTTCACTTATGTCGAGAAAAGGATAATTTAAATGTCCTGGGATATTCTTTTCAGTGCTTTAAATAGGAAACTGGTTTGTATCAACCATGTTTCTTGTAGGTCTATTACCAAGAAAATACATAGGGAAATGCTAAATTAATCCTTTGTGCATAAATTGGTTAAATTCAAGAATATTACATGTATCACTGATACAGAGAATATCTAACTCTGGAGAGAAAGCTGAAAGTACTGTGTGCTTATCTGTTTTGCTGCTATAGACCGTGATCTTATCTAAAAATATATAATTTTATTCCCTAAGCATTGGTCTTCTTTACTGGCATGATGACACCCGTGATGTCAGTGTGAAAGATTTAAAATCTGGAACTAGCTTTGTAGGCAGAAATATATATCTTAATGAAAATATTATACTGCCTAATTATCCTGTCAGGAAGCAATTATAAGCAATGTTTTATATTGGGAGGATAAAAGCATTTTCTCATTTTAGACATTTGTGTTTCTCTAAAAACACATAGAGACAGGTGATTACAGAAGTGTATGGAATGTCCTCACTTTGGTAGCTGAAATTCTGAAAATGTTCTACCACATTGCTCTTTGAACTAGAGACCTGCAGCATAAGCTTTGTAAGCCCACCTGAAATAAAATTAACTTCTGAGATGGAAATGGAGACAAATTTATGTTCATCTCTGATCCTGGGCTATTTTCCAGATGACAAATAACATGGATTTCAAAACAGTAAAGACATCTAAGGCAGTGATATGTATTAAGTGGAGAGAGGTGTTGCAATAAATATAAAACGAATACCATATCTCTATTGAGATTTTGAATTAGTAGGAAATTACACTGAGTATACACAATTACATATGGCTATCTACAGATTGAGAATTGGCAATATTTATTATAGATTTTTTTAATAAAGGAAAATGTTTATATTCCAATGCAAATTGCACAGCAACCATTTCAATTGCTGAAGAGAAAATAAAAGTGTTGGTTTCAATGATCCTTGAAGCACAACAGGAACAGAAGCATGGGGATTCTTTTACATGAATTTTTTTTTCCTTCAAAGAAATGTCTGATAATAGGTGTTCTGATGAAAAATAATTTTCCATTTCTAAAACTGAAAGGCAGGGTTTATACCCGAGCAAAATGTTTGCCGTTTTTCAATGCACTCATCTGTAAATAATCATAAACTTCACAAATAAGCCAGCAACTTAGCTCATTGCCAGAGGTTTAGGTATAAATGTAAATATAATTAAATTTATTTGTATAAAGTTCTCTATGAAAATCATGTGTGACGAAAGATAAATAACTTAAACATTAAAAAGAAGCAATATCTTAACAAAAAATAAATAAATACGGGAATAAGACTTGGAAATCATCATAATAATAGAATATAATTTTACATATACATATTCTGTTCTGTCATGCTGATTTATTTAACTTCTCTGAGCCTCAGTAATTCTTATATACATAGCAATGGGAATTCTTGCTAAAGGGGTGACAAAAATACTTTGAAAGCTATACTAACATCTAGACTATTTTACCTCAGACAATTTGGGATGATGAGGAGAGCAATGTCTCTTTTCCCAATTCATCTCACTCCTTTCTCCAATCTGTAAACAACTATGCTATCTCACGGTGAAAGATTACAAATGCCAAAGTGGTACTCTTGACACACATGTCAGTAATAGGAAAAACAACAACAACAACAACAAAAGCAAAAAACCTACAAGCCCTTGAGCAAGTGCACATTTTTTTGGTACCAGAACCTCCCAGGGGTCCTTCTGCTCATTACAACCATCAGCTACCCCTGAAAATAGGTGTGGTCTGTAAGTCTTTATTAAGCCTCTTAAGTTTTGTTTGATGAATAGGATAACTTTTAGACTTGGGAATTAGAGAATACTTATGCAGTCCTAATGCTAGATCACTGGAAAACTGACTAGTCATTCTCACCTTAGTGGGATTTTTGAAAGTTAAAATATTTATCAACAATTCATATTTTGATATCCTAAGTCTAGAACAGCAGCAGTAGAGTCTTGTATTAATAAATCCCTTCTCAGGTATTGTGCACAGCAAGAACGTACAATTATGTTTTATATTGTTCAAAGAAAGAACACTGTAGAAAGAGAATTCTTATGGCCTTTTCTTTTATTGCCTTAATAGATATGGACTTCATTATTTAAATCATGTAATCTCTATGTCCAGAGAATGGTCTGTGACTTCACACCTATGCAGAATGATTCTTACATACAGAATTCCCCAAACCAACTGTGTTAACACTTAGCAAATCCTAATTAGGCTTTTCACAGAAAACTTGTTAACACAACTAGATTACAGACTAATACTTTTATCTATTGGATGAATACCTGATAAGACCTTGTCATCATTTCTTTTACTAAAGATGCAGACTAAGGAGTTGTTACCATACTAGAATAACTATTTTTATTAATAGTCTCATTCCTTCTCTTTTCTGTTTTGGAAAGACTACAACATAATACATAGATACATAAGGCAAGGATATTTTGAAAATACCCCAATCTCCTTGCACAGATATGGACCTTGAGTTCCACAGCCATGAGGTCCCTTGTCCAAGCTCACAGAAGTGCTTTGTCCCAAGTCACAGAAGTAGTGGCAGACTAGATTTTCTCGTGTCCATTTCAGGGTTTTTCACTCCATCTCCTAATATAATACCAGTAATTGAAAAACAGTCTCATGAAAACTATATTTATTTTGTCTGTTCTGCAGGTACCTATTTCTAATATGTAGAATTTTAGTTAAAATATAAGATAAATATATCATTTATATTATTGAAAATCAAATTTAATATGAGTGAATACAAGTTTTGAAAATAAGAATCCTCTTCTTACCATTACAAATATCTACAAATGTTACTCTATATGAATAGGTATGTTCAGCAATATGTTAAGTATGATTAAGAAAAATAATACTATAATGTTATTTGTAAAAAAAAGTAAGAAACAAAAATTGACACATTTTGTAGAGACAATCATAAAGGATGAACTGATTGAAATCTGTATCAGAATCATTTGGTGTGCTCATTAAGATGTAAATTCCTCTCCTTTGAACCAGATTAGTGATTTAGATTTAAAATTTCTAGAAGTGGAAACATGAATTGTATATTTTATTATAAACCCTAGGTAATTATTAGGCACAGAAAAATTAGGAATTAGATGTTTAAGGCTTACTTACCTTCATAAAGATTCTTAAAGACTATTTTTGATATTTATCATGCTTTATAAAGCACACATTATTCCTTTGATTTTTATATACTTTTTTTGCAGAATGAATATAAAACATCTGCACTAACACTTTCAACCCACAACTAACTCTATGGAGAAATATCTCAAGAGTTAAATGAATTCTGAAGTTTTTGAGGTTGTCCTTTTCTATTATACTCTATCTATTAAGAATTGTTTGATTTTTTTTTTTTTTAATGGCTGGGTGTGGTGGCTCACACCTGTAATCCTAGCATTCTGGGAGGCTAAAGCGGGAGGATGGCTTGCGCTCAGGACTTCCAGACCAGCTTGAGCAAGAATGAGACCCCATCTCTACTGAAAATAGAAAAATTAGCTGGGTGTGGTGGCGTGTGCCTGTAGTCCCAGCTACTGGGGAGGCTGCGGCAGGAGAAGCACTTGAGCCCAGGAGTCTGAGGTTGCTGTGAGCTATGCTGATGCCACTGCTTTCCAGCCAGGGTGACAGAGCAAGACTCTGTCTCAAAAAAATTAAATAAATAAATAAAAATAATTGTATTGCAGAAGAATATGTGTTTATATCTTTGCTGAGTAATATCCTTATTAATCAAACAGCTCTAATCTATTGAAACAAACTCTTGGTAATCAGTCATTCTTGGTCTATTATTGTGGTTTTCTTTAGGGAATACTTTGACTGAGGTACTCTGTCAAGAAGTGGATGGAAAATCTCTGATCTGTAATATGGAGTTGTGCATAAGATGACCAGCATTGCTATCTCCAACAGCTTGTAGAAGAAGATGTATCTATGGCATTGCTTTCCACAAAGAATCATTAACAACAACAACCAAATTACAACAATATAACACATATTATAAACTTGCCTTACTATCCATGGTTTTTAGCTTTATTCTATCTTTCCATCTTTTCTATAATCCTATTCTTATACAGATGTGTAAACAGTAGCTTGCAGAAAGAAAGTTATTTATCCAAATTTATTGGTACATTATATATAGAAGTGAGTTTTTTTATTCATTTATTCATTTATTCTTCTGCTGAGATATTCCTAAAAGTAAAGAAGATACATTCTTTGTCCTTATGTAGCCTCAAGTAGAAAGATAAATACATAAAGATGCAATTTCAATGTAGTTTTATAAACATTCTGATGGGTTAAGTGCAGGCTGCAAGGGGAACATCTAGGAGAGATACCTATTTTAATCTGGGGGTGTTGCAGGAAGATTCCTGAAGGAGAAGACACATATGTTGGCAAATGAAAGAGGACTAGGAGTTAGCCAGCTAAGAAAGTTGGAAAGATGGGGATAGGGTATTCCATACAGAGGGACCAGTTTCTGTAAAGGCTGGGACAGGAATGTGCCTGAAGTATTTGAAATACTGTGGGTAGTTATACAGCTTGGCCTGAACACAGAGATGGAGAAAAACACAAGTCTTTTGTAAGTCTTTTGTAAGTATTTTGTACATTATACTAAGGATCTTGCACTTTAATATGATGATCACAAGACATTGAAGACAATTTCATTTGTGTTTTAGAATGATCCCTATGTAGGTACAGAATGGATTGAGAAGGACCAGAATTGAAGGAAGTCTCACCAGTTCAAAGGCTTAAAAATGATAACTCAAACTTAGATGATAGCTAGGTTTAATGCATAGAAAGGGACTGAAATTGAAAGGACTTAATGATTGATGTGAGTAATGGGAAAATGAGGAGTAGAGAACTGTAACTCCTCTGCTGGGCACTTAGGTGAACCAAACTGTGTTGCAATCTGAGATAGGAAATACACAAGGAAGGGTTTTATGGGTCCTTTACTATTTCAATATTTTCTTCTAAATTATTCTCGAACTTACTGAGTGCATATTCATTGTAATAATGGAAAGGGGGAAATGTTTAATTATATTTCTAATACAGATCTGTGTGTGACATGTGACAGCGTTCTTCAACCAGCTCTTGACTGAGCTCATTGGAGCTAGGTGGGCACTCTGTTCATTTCTTTCACATCATGTCACATGTGTCCTTCCTGAACTTTCAACTCTTAAGTTAGCCTTTTTTTTTAATGAAGGATAGCTTTCCTTTAACAGATATGTCAGGATTCTATTTTATAAGTACATTAGAAACTCTAATTATGGTAAACAATAAATAGCTTAATCAGGGTCTCAGGGTCTAAAATAAACCAAGAATATACAAATTTCATATTGCATGACATTTCAAATTCAATTTTTTTTTGGATTGCAGATAGGCTTTTTCTTGAATATTGGTATAGCTGCCAAATATCTTTACACAAAGATATTTTACCTCATAGGATCTATTTAGTATCTTTCATTACCTTGTAGTAATTTGGCATATTTCCTTTTCTTTACCAAAAATTCATTTCTGATTTTGTCTGTATTTGCTTATTACTGATCTTTAGAGCCAAATGCAATGCTAGTGCTATGCACATTTACTAAAATATCTGAGTTTTCTCTTTTTTTTCCCCCTCTTTTTTTATAGACAGGTTCTTACTCTGTTGTCCAGGCTGGAGTGCAGTGGCACAGTCATAGCTCACTGCAGGGCTTAAGCAATCCTCATGCCTTGACCTCTCAAAGCTCTGGGGTTACGGGTGTGAGCCATTGCATCCAATCTGAGCTTCCTTTTATGAAATTAATCTTAGAGTTACAACACACTTTTTTTAATGTCTCAAATGTGGCAAACAATCGTGCTTTAGACTGTGGTCCCCACTCCCCTTGCCGCAGACCAATGTCAGTCCTTAGCCTGTTAGGAACTGGGCTGCACAGCAGGAGGTGAGCGGCTGGTGAGCAAGCAAAGCTTCATCTGTATTTACAGCCACTCCCCATTGCTTACATCACTGCATGATCTCTGCCTCCTGTCAGATCAGCAGGGGCATTCGATTCTCATAGGAAAGGGAACCTTACTGCAAACTGGACACGAGGAATCTAGGTTGCAGGCTCCTTATGAGAATCGAATGCCTGATGATCTGAGGTGGAGCTAAGGCAGTGATGCTAGCACTGGGGAGCAGCTGCAGAGATTATCATTAGCAGAGAGGTTTGACTGAACAATAAATGTAATGTACTTGAATCATCCCGAAACCATCCCCCTCACCAGTCCATGGAAAAGTTGTCTTCCATGAAACCTGTCCCTGGTGCCAAAAAGGTTGGGGACTGCTACTTTAACAGACCATTTTATTTTTAAATGCAATTAAGTCTGTCATTTAAAAGTGTGAGATCAACTTGATGAAGTCTCTTTCATATAAAAGTCAAGTGATTTTCCAGGGAAAAAATCCTTTTTTCCTTGCTCTCACCCTATTTTTTTACTTCAGAGTAAAGTTTCTTTACAAAGAGGTCATCTTGTCACTAACTGCTGACCACCTCAAATTTATGTTTTAACATACTACAGAATGGCTTTATACTTCATTACAGGAATAACCTCCTTGTCAACTCCAGTGACCACTTTTTAGTTCTTCTCTTCCTTGACTTCTTTTTGAAGCCAATATTGTGGAACATTCCCTCATTCTTAATACAATAGTGGTTTTTTCCTTCAGACTTTTTCATCTCAGTCAATTTTGCTGGTTTATTTTTTGCTATATTTCCTTAAATGTCAGTGTTTGTACTTCAAGGAACTGCATTTCTCACTCTCTGAGAAAACTTAGCCACACTCATATTTTCAACTGCTACCTCTGAGCTCATAAATTCCAAAGAGAAGTCTGAAGTCCTGACCAATAGGTACAAATGCTGACTCCTTAGCAGATACCTTGAATCTGTCCAAATAAAGAAATTGACCATCTTTTTCCCTTCCTCATAAACCTATTTCTACTCCTTCACACTCAATTTATTTTAGAAATATAGCCATCTGCTTAGACACTCAAGCCATCAAAGTAGCCTATAAAAACCAGACAGCTTAATGTTTAAGAATGTGGACTCTTTAGCTGAAAAGGGTTCATGTTCTAGCCCTGTGACTTTGGGCATGTTATTCAACTTTCCTGGGTCTCTGTCTCCTCATCTGTAAAATAAAGATGATAATAGCTTATAATCTATTCTTATAGATTATAATAGGTATACCTCATAGGGTTGGTTTGAGGATTAGTTTTCATAAATACTTAGAACAGTGCCTAATATAGCTGAGCCCCTACCCCAGGCCTGCGGACCACCAGGAACTGAGCCCCACAGCAGGAGGCCAGTGGTGTTGAGCGAGGGAAGCCGCACTTGCACCCACAGCCACTCCCCATCGCTCCATCACCGCTGGAGCCCTCCACTTCGCACCGCCAGATCAACTGTGGCATCAGACCCCCATAGGAACTCGAGCCTCACTGCAAACTGTGCATGCGACGGATCCAGGTTGCACGCTCCCCATGAGAATCCAATGCCTGAAGATCTGAGGTGCAGCCAAGGCGGCAATGCCCTCCCATCCCCCAGTCCCCACCCTCTGGTCTGTGGAAAAACTGTCTTCCACAAAACCAGTCCCTGGTGTCAAAAAGGTTGGGGACCTCTGTAATAGTAATATAGTAAGTGCAAATTATCATTAGTAACTTTCACCTTCTCTGCCTTTACTTGCATAGTTTAAATCCAATCAATCTTCCAGTTTTATTAATTGCATTTCCTATTTACCTCTCCTTTTGTCTGTCTTCACTTCTACTGTTGTCTTTAAAGACATACTACTGTCTTTTGCCTCTCTATCTGCAGTGCCCTATGCATAGTAGGCTCTCAATAGCTTTGTTAAGTAATAAATAAATTACTTTATCAATGTCATAAAATCTGTTTCTTAAAAGAGGACTCCAAAACTTTTGGCAATCCCTGGAATGTTTGTATATCCTCTTAAGGTAACTGTTTCAAAACACTGATCATCTAGACACAAACATATTTGTATATTTGTTAATCAGTCTTACTGTTTGTAAAACTGTGATGGCTTAGTACCAAGGCTAGTGTACAGGCTAATCAACATTTGCTAATCAACAATTAAACATTTTGGTACCTACTATTTTGTAGCATTGGTCAAGTCACATGCAGCTTCTCTGTGATCTGTTTTTTTTTTCTCTAAAATTAGTAAACTGGATTAGAATTAACTTGATAATCCTTTAACATTTATGATTCCAATAGATTTGAGCAATTGTTCAACACTTAAAATATGAAACATTAAGAAGAGTACATCATATAAAAAATTTCAGGTAGGTGGATACTATATTGATAACCTTGGTTTCCCAGCCTGTTGCTTAGTTCAATGAGACAGGCTGGCAGCAGAATTTTCTAGAAGGTAGCTTTTTAAATTTAATTCTGCAAGAGTTTCCCTGTCTTAGCATTCATTTGCATCTATTTCAAACACCAAACTCTTCTATCCAAAAAGTGCAAAAATTTTAGCTTAAGCTGATTACCATATTAAAGTTTTGACCTTGAGCCCAAGAACGGATCCATAGAAACTGAATCCCTATCATTTTAGAGATATTGGCTTTTAGAAATGACAAGTTCCAACATTTTATTGTCACTTTTTCCTCTGATTATTTGATCGGAGGTTTTTTTAAAGGCAAAATATTTTAAATCAAATTTGATTCATCGTTCCACTTCAAGTAGCAAGTCTTTTAAATGTTGCCTTTTAAAACTACTGAATACCTAAAATTTCTTCTGCTGATTAATCTATGGCAAGCTTTTGTGTAATTAAAATGGACTGCAAAAATGATTTCTGGGACCTGGGAAAAAAATTTTCCTGTGGAAACTAAGCAGTGTTTATAACAACGTTGAATTATTTATGAGTTAGCCATATTAATGCTAAATTTTAACTGAGAATGACCCAACAATTTTGGCCCACATGCTCTGTTTGCTTAAATTTATTAGTTTATGAAAGACAGCCATATTATGACTTCGGTAGAGAAATAGGAAAGTCATTACAGTTCTATCATGGGAAAGTTGTTTTGAATGTAACATGAAATCATCTATTTTATCTTAGCATTGTCCTTCATATGAGAACTTTCTGCTCCAAAGGACTGTGGATATTTTACAATATGTCCTTAGAATATCAAAGTGACTATTTATTAAGGTCTTGCTTAATTTTCTGATAGGTATCATTAGAAGATTAATTCATAAACTCACATTTTGATACAGAAGATTAACATCAAGTTTCAAAGATCACTTTTACTTAAAGGCAAATTTAGTGTATGGCAACTCCCTGTATCATAGACTAGAATGTGCCGTGTGCTCCAAAGCACAAACTTTCATATTGTAATTATCGTCCAACAGAACTAAAATTTCAAATATATGATTGTTTTTTCCTGAGTATTCATTTTTGTTCCTATCAGACTATTTGTGTAATTTTTTATCATTCAGAAGATATTGCTATTACTAGAGCATACAAAATGATAAAATAATAGCCTCTGGCATAAATCTTATCTTAAAGAGTGGTAGCTAATATTCAGCCCTGAGTCCCTGCTTTTCTATTTTCTACCTGTATGATTTTCAGAAGGTTCCCCAATATGCATAAGCCTTTGTGTTCTCATCTGTAGAATGGGAAGAACTGATTACTCTGCAAGTGTGGTGTTGACCGCTTGGGATTGTTTGGCAGATCAAGTGTGAGACACTGTGTCACTGTGTGCTCAGTGTCTGGCAGATAGAAAGTACTCGGCTAATTCTAGCTATTATCATTAGTAGCAGTAGAATGGTAAACATCATGAAACTGAGATTTAAAAAATTATTATAAAATATATAGTTTTGCTTATGGTGGCAGCATGTTTATAATTTCCAAAAAATAAAGTTATGCATTTAGCACTAATCATATTCTCATAAAAAGTAACTTAACTTCTGAGAGACATATTATATTCCCAATTTTTTTCAACTACTGCTTAGGTCTACTTGTCAGTAGTACACACACATACACAAATTTTTATTCTGTGAACTCTAGTTTTATCACTTATCAATCATTTATATGTTCAGATAATTTATAAACCAAAGGGTTGAGTCATGATGCTAGATGTTATCTATCTCTTTATATACTATTGTGCCCTGTTGGATATAATAATTTTCTAATTTAGTTTGCTTCTCACAAGACTAGGTTGAGTCCATATAAGAAAAGGGAATAGATATTTCAAGGGAACAGACAACTGTAGAAAAAAAGGGGGGGGGATTTAAGGCCCAAATTATCCCGCCTATAAAGGAAAAATTCATCAGCTCATCACTTGAAAAGCTGAGAGAACAGCTGACTCAATCTGTTTCACCATAGGATGTAAACCATTATTTTCAATGAAGGAATCATTCAAGTGAAGATATTATAAGAAACAGTGTGGCTAATTAGTTGTTCACATATATCCTACAGATCCCATTTAGTTCTTTCCAGAATCACAAATTATGCACAGATAGATAAAATTAATTTAATTCCTAGCTGAAAATAGGGTATTAATGCTGTCCTCCATTATTGAGGGTTTAACAGTTAGGGTGAGGATGTGTTCCTATGTAGGAGGAATAGGTTTTCAGAGCTGTTAATGTCCCCAAGAATGCTATAATTTAAGGGTGTGATGGTTGTCCCTCTGTGACTATCTTATCCCAGTACCTATGATTGCAACGCCTCTCCTTTTGTGATTCACCAGGGCCATTTATATTCGCTCCCTTGAAGAGTTTTTCTAGTTACTTTTATTTAAGCCTGGAATAAAATCTTACCTTAAAAGAATCAAATCATAATTGGTTGGATGTGTACCCTGTTATTTGGTTCCAAACTACATGAAAACATAACTGAACAGGCCATGAAAATCTGTATGACATTTTTCTAAAGGCCTCTGAAAAAGACAGCTATGAAAAAAAGTTCTTAATAGTAAAGGCATCAGAGGGAAAAATTAGTCAAAATTTATATGTTCAACATATTGCAAATTTTCTCAGCCAGGTTGCAGGAAGGTAGTCAAGTAACACAATTGCAAATTTCAAATCTTAAATTTCTTCAGGAGTTTGGTATTTAAAACCACAATACATGAATTATTCTTTTTTAATTGCTCATTATTTCTTAGATGCCTCTACAGCAGCCAGACAAATTAAGACAAGACCAGGTGTTGACATTAAATTTAGTGCAAAGAGTCTTTACTGAGCACTTATTAAGTGTTATCAGTCCATTAGTTGGAATTCAGGAACAATAGAAAACAAAGTTCTGAACTTCTTTAGGCACTATGGGTAGAGGTGGAGAGACATGCAAATCAACTAACAATACAGATGTAATTTAGTAGGAAAGCCAGTGACACAAATAGTAAATATGTTACCAGGCATAAAAACAAGTAAAATACAGGTGTTGAAAGGTTATACAGTATTACTTGGAAAGGTGGAACTTGGACTTCGTATAGGAAGAGGGAAATGAAAGGATATTTCAAGTGGGGCCAACAGCAGGATTAAAGGCAGGAAAGTGAAACTGAGATATTAGTTATAAAAATTTTTTATACCATCACTTTGTATACGAGGTTAAAGATGCCTATATAACACTAGGATAACACTAAGTCTTATTTCTTTTACCTAACTGTATATTTGAAGACCTAGTTTGAGAGATCAGTAGAATGACTACAGTTAACAATAATATATTGTAAATTCCAAAATAGCTAGAAGAAAAATATTCAAATATTCCTAGAATAAAGAAAAAATAAATATTGAAGGTGATTGATATCTCAATTACCCTTATTTGATCTTTATATATTATATAAATGTATTAAAATATCACATGTATCCCAAAATATGTACATCTATTATGTATCAGCAGAAAATGATCTCTATATAAATTTTTTTAAAAGTAACACACAAAATATTCTGGAAAGCAAGTGATATACATAAGAAAAATGAAAGACTAGCAGCCAGCCTGCAAAATACTGCAATGAAATCCTGGGTTACAAACCTCAAAAGTTGGGAATTTATAGATTAACACACTTGTTGATTTATGAATATGCACAGTAATACTTGCAAAATGTTAGTTAACAACATTGCAATTGGGGTGAAGACACTAGAGAGACAGATCTCTACCCAAGGTAGCCCTGCTTTATGCAATGTTAATATGGCACAAATTCCTTAGAGTGATTTATATTTCATGTTTATTATACAGGTAAATCTGTTTTATTAATATTATAAGTCTAGGTCATTCTCTGGTACATATTTTTTTTCAGGTAATACTGTTTCTCTGTGCAAAAATGCAATAAATCCTCTCTCTTCAAAATCTGTGCTTTAGTAGCAAGTTCTCATTTTGCATCCCAATAAAGTAAAATGTCAGAGTGAATAAAGTACCAAAGCGACATATCTGATGAGATCCTAAAAAGAACTTGCCAGAACAAGACTTTGAAATAGTGATAAAAGGGAAGCAAATTCCTGGCTAGTGATCTACCTATCTAATGGGAGATCCTTAAATGTAGAAACCATGTGCACACAGTCAGAACTCTCTGCTTTCTCTGAGAAGACTTCTATCGTGGTTTTGACAGAAGGCTCTTCATTGGGCTCTCTTTTCCTTTCTAATCATGCTTACAGAATAGTTTCCTGCCTTCAACAGTAGACAGTCTGAGTCTCTGTGTGTTACTCTGGGGCCATCAGGCCACCATGTGACACAAAGATTATTCATTGTGAAGATTTATTCTCTTTTACTAAGAGAATTTACTCATTTTGGTGTTCTCTATACCCTTCACTTTGGAGGCATTGAGAGATGGAATGCAACAAATAGTGTTGGAGGTTTTTTGGCTTTATTTTTTACTTAATATAAATCTCTTTGAAGTCTTATACAAGATTATGGTATAGAAGAGTTTGTATAAGTAATTAGTATTCTACTATAATCTACATGTGTCAAGAATTCAAGTTTGCCTTTGATTAAAAAATTGCTGAAGTGCTTGTCATTTCTAATTCTGTCTCAGTTTTCTGTCCACCTTGTTTTAAACATTAAAGGTTATGATTGTTAATGTTAATCATTTCACTCTTATAATCCCAGAGCTTTGGGGGACCAAGGCAGGAGGATCGCTTGAGCCCAGGAGTTTGAGACCAGCTTGGGCAACATAGCGTGACTCTGTCTCTACAAAAAAAATTTTAAAAATTAAGCACGGTGGCATGTGCCTGTAGTGGCAGCTACTCTGGAGGCTGAGGCAGGAGGATTGGTTGAGCCTAGAAGTTTGAGACTACAGTGAACTATGATAGTACCACTGCCTTCAGCCTGTGACAGAGTAAAACACTGTCTAGTAAAAGAAAAAGAAAATTATGACTTAAGTATAAGCAACAGGATATATTCAATACATTTTAAGCTATTTTCTTTGAACCATTTTTGCCCATAAAGAAAAATATCTATGAATTTTGTTTATGGGCATACTGATTTAACAACTATGTAGTGTACTAAAGCCAGATAATTTTCTGGCATATCTGTTCATATTCAATGATATCGAACAACTCAGTTGGAAACTTAATCTGACTTAAATGTTCCCTGAAATAACTGTCATCATCTTCACATTTGGTTTACACTGTATACCTATCTAAATATGCCTTTAAATTATTTTTTTAGAACCACACAAAGCCTTCTTTTACACCCAGATTTTAATCTCTACACTTATATGAAATTAAATCCAGAGCAAACCATTGAATTTTGTACAGAACTCATTGTGCTGAATTTTTAAGAAGTTGACCTGACAGATTTTATTTTCATGGAGTAGAAGCCTTGCCAATCAACTGTTACTTTCTATTAAGAATATTAAAAGCAGGAAAATTATGAATATGTCCATGTTTTTCCTCCAGGTTTAATATGATGGTCAATATTGTGAATTATTCACTATTACAATTTACTATTACCCCACACCAAAATCCTCTCCTAGTTTATCGTTTATTAAAAATTAATCTAAGAGTAGTGGAAGGCATCACCAGCCACTAGGGGTCAGCAGACACCGGGGATAATAGGACCCTTGTTCCTGGGAGGGAAGCAGATGAAGGACCTGCAGATCTCTGGGTGGGTGTAGAGCTTAAATTGTTCCCTTGCACATGCTTAAATCTGCATTCATATTATAGTACAACAACAGTACCATACAGATAAATGTGGCAACAATCATCACTTCATGGATTTTCAACATTTCATTCTAAATCCACTGCCTTTGCGTACAGAAATGAAGAAAAGGATTTAGGAGAAATCGAAAAAGCCCAAGTAACTGCAAAGAAGGAAAGGTAGAACCTGCAATGTGGAAGCTGCAGCTAACTAGGTTTCATTCTGTTGCTGACTCTACAGATCCATGAGATTTAATTTGGATCTCTAATCCAAAGGTTCTCAACGTGTGGTCTCCATACTAGAATCATTAGCATCACTCCTGGAAATCTGTTAGAAATGTAAATTCTTACCACTACCCAGAACTCCTAATCAAATACTCTGGGGCTCAATGCCAGCAATCTGTGTTTGATAAGCCTTCCAGATGACTCTGATGCAAATTAATGTTTGGGAACCACTGATGTAACCTATAGTGGAAAAGGTGTGAAACTGACCAGGAGTAATAGGAAGGACATCATCATATTTAATATTTGCACTAAAAGATCTAACTGAGTTAAGTTTTTTTAACTTGTATATATGTGACTACCTTTCGGGTTCTAAGCTCCTCTTTACTCTTTGATGTGGATTTGTGGCTAAGGCTGAGCTTTGAATCTTTTCCAGCTCAGCAGGAAAGTAGGCTAACCCTATTGGGAGTAATGACAAAACACTAACAATTCCCACATGACGCACTTTAAATGTATAGGCCTATGAAGATGTGAGCTGCTTACCAAGGTCAAGAAGTCACAGCAAGAAATGATCGCAGAACAACTCCAAGCTTTTGTCTAAGCAATCTGCATAATAAACTTTTTCTTGGAGGAAAGAAAAAAATTAATAATACCTAGTAGGGAAGCCCAACTCAAACCAGTTTCTGAGCCATATGAGGTGGCTGCAAAAACCTGCTAGAAGTCTCCTTTTTCCCTGTGTATAATTCTAGTCCATCTCTTTAAAATCTCACTTCAGCCAATAAGTATTATGAGAATCATTTTCATTTTCTGAGTGATCTAATCTCTGTACTCACAGGATGACCTACAATCATCCCCAACACACGCAAGCCGTTTCTCTATTTACAAATGGGTAGGGATGATAATTTATCAACTTCATCAGCAGCTGTAGCAACAGAAACTGTATATTGAGTACCCAGTAGACAGGAGGTATTGCTATAGGTGCAGGAGCCACAAAGTAAAGGGACCGACAAGGTAGTTGTAAAAACAAAGTAGCACTTTAAAAATATTTTACATTATTCACAATAGCCAAGATGTGGAAACAACTAAGTGTCCATCAATAGATGAGTGGATAAAGAAAATGTGATTATTTATCTATTTAATTATCTTGATATAGATATAGATATAATGCAATATTATTCATCCTTAAAAAAAGGAAATCCTGCCCTTTGAGACAACATGAATGAACCTAGGAAACATTATGTTAAGTGAAATAAGCCAGACACAGAAAGGCAAATACTGACTGGTCTCATTTATATGTGAAATCTAGAGATTTCAAACTCACAGAAAGAGATTGGAATAGTGGTTGCCAGGATCTGGGTAGGGGCAGGGAAATGGCGGTATTTTGGTCAAAGGGTGCAAACTTTTAGTTAATAAAGGTGAATAAGTTCTAGAGAGCTAATGTACGGCTTTATGGCATGTTGACTATAGTTAATGATAATGTATATTTGAAATTTGCTAATAGAGTAGATCTTAAGTGTAGTACAAAAAAGGGGTAACCACGTGAGGTCATGGATATGTTAATCAGCTTGGTTGTGGCAATCACTTCACAATGTATATGTATAGCAAAACATCATGTTGTACACCTTAAATATTAAAACTTTATTTGTTAATTATACTTCAATAAAGCTGAGAGATATTTTTAAAAATTTAAAAATTACAGACAAAAGGGTGAAGTGTTCAAAGGAGTGGTGATGGGTTCAGAACATGCTACCCCAAGATATGGTGCCTCGGCATGTTGACTATTTCAACCTGAAAAAAGTTAAGGAACTGCAGGTGCATGCGAGACTCTCTGACTTTCCCCTGAAGCAGCTACTAAGACCCTCACATGAGAGGTGTCTTCTCTACGCTCAGAGAAGAGGCACATCCTCATCTCTGAAGATGCAGGGAAACCAGGAGGAATACAAATGAACAGGCTTTGCTAAGTTTCCCACAGTTTACTACTCTTAGCTTATACCCTTTAGTAGTATCACACTTTTCCATGCGTTTTTGTTTTTTCCTCAAATTTAGTATAAAAACACTCAGGTTTAACTGTTTCTTTAGGTCTTCATTTCTTTACCATAGCCCCATGTCACATAAAATTCCTATTAAATAAATTTGTAGGCTTTTTTATTATTAACCTGTGTTTTGTTATAGAGACCCAGTCAACAACCTAGAAGGATAGAAAGAATATATATTTTTTCCTCCTCTACAGGGATAAATGGCAGGAAAATGTAGTAAGAACTTGTAAAAAGTATGAATTTTAGAAATCTTCTCTCACAATGAGTTATTCCTTAACATCCAATATATAAACACAATGATCATTTTCTTAATCTAATAGAAAATAACTTTTGTAAATTCTTTTGGTGCAGTATAATTGAAATTTTAATATATTTAGATCCATAAGAAAAAAATTCCATACTAAGATTTGCATATCATTATAAGAAACTTTTGTTTCTCTTGGAGGTAGACATTTATTGCAAACTGTTTTCTCAAAATTATTCATTATGGTTTCCATATGGTTTCCTGTATCCTTTGTCAAACCGAGCTGTGTTGATGTTTGAAGAAGGTAGAAGAGAAATGTGTTCGAACAACAAGCACTAGTATTTTGTCTCCTGGTTATCTGATGACCTCCAGAAAGTGCTATAACTCCAGAGGCTACTTGAGGGCAAGGCTTTTGGCTCATTCATCTTCATTTTTTCAGTACCTGAGCACAGCAAGTGGCTGGCACATAATGAACATTCGATGAATATTAGATGAATGAATGACTGGAGACACAGGTCACAAGCTGTGGCTATCGTGCATCGCTATGCTTTTTAGAGTAGGCACAGTTTGGTAGGAGAAAAAGTAAGAATGTCTTAATAAATCCTTACCTCTCATGGTTTACCTAATGAGGAATCATGTGACTTCTGCAATATTTTGTGGCAATTTTTTTTAAGTATGAAAGCTATCTTATAATGAAACAAATGTGATAGCATGTCTTTTTGTATACTGAGAATATTTGATGAATTCCATCTTATGAAAATCCCCAACTCACAGGTACAATGTCATCACCAGGTAGAAATGCAATTTCAAATATTCTCCACTCTCTTTACATGATTCAACACTGTATCTCCAAGACCTAGTATAGTGCCTGACACAAGGATGGTGCACAGTAACTTTTGATCAATGACTAAATAAATACATATGAACAAATAAAGGAAGCTTGTGAATTATATACCCCCATGTTAAGCTGTTCACTACTAGGAGTTCTTAGAAGACTGCTTTTAATGGATAGGAATGGTTTGTAATTGTATAACAATTTATTTAAGTAGAAAATTTTTACATGCTTAAAGATGGTGGAAGTCATTTTTTCTTATATGGTTCAAATATTTCCAAGTAGCTATCTTATTCCCTTTATTCCCTAGAGTCTATCTCTAGAAAATAACATAAAGAGGAATTTTATTAGAATTCTGAAAGTTTATTAAAAACTCTGAATGGATAGAAAAGAAACTTATGAGGTTTTATTGTATTTATATGTTGATTGGCATTTTTCAATCTTTGGTTCTCTACAATAAATAATTTCAAATTCTCTTTATTGTTTACTTATCTTTTGTTGTAGGCTTCTGACTTAACACAATCTTCTCAGAGCTTGTCCATTTCTGATCAGAATACCCCAATTTAATTGTTCATAATGAATGAAGTGCTATTTCAAGGTTGCTTTTCCAACTCCATTCATGTGTTTATTTGACTGGGAAAGTCCACATGAAAATGATTTATTACTTTGCCTCCTTCAGAATTTGTTCTCTCTCAAACTGATAGGAAGATTCCACAAAATAAAAGCAAATTGTTCTTGCTCTAGAGGCAGGGAGTTATGAAGGCATGTTTTATCCTGAAATGGCTCCCTGGAGACCTTGAAGCGCATGTGTGAATACAAACAGCCTGGGCCTCCTGTGGTTGACTACAAAGTGCTAGGTTGCAAAACCATTTCCTGTTTCTTAACATAAAATGAAATCAAGGAAAGTCAAGCACCATTTAGAAAATCTGTGGATATATCAGCTCACAATGACATCTGACCAATTGAATGTTATGAATTTTGTACCTTTCCTTTGGCCACTTCTTGTGGGTCTCCCTATTTAAAACAAAATATTCAATGGGGTGATGGGCTCTAACCACTTTATTTTGATCATTGGGCTAAGAGATAACAATCTCTGGTCAATTTCTGACATGCCATTGAATCTTGTGCTACATTTTTTTTTCGTTTTGTAAATGGGAATAATAGTTCTATTCACTATGTGCCTCACTAAGCCATCTTGATAATACATTGTGCTTTTAGGGATATTTAAACTTTACAAAAGAAGAGAAAATTAACTCCTGTATTAATACCCAAAAAAGGCACTACAGCAAGTAGAACTTGTAATTGTTAGTTATGAGGTGATGGGAGGTGAAAAGATGGATGCTGAAGGAACCGAAAATCTCTATACAGAGGCAGTGTCTAACTCCAGGTACGTGTGAATTGCCTGAGCACGTTGGGGAGATTTCTGAATTATCCATATTTTGACCTGGTCTTCCCAACTATCCTTTATCTTTATGTCCTTTATTATAATCATTTTTGATATGGTTATTTCTATTTCATTTTGCCAATAGTATTAAAAACACCTGACAGTACAACAACTGATGTAACACTTATAATAGCTGATATTAAGAAAAGAATTTTCTCTGAAATAAAGCATTTCCCAAAAAAGCATCCTGAGAAGATGATATCTTCACTACTTCATGGAGTACTTGTTCAGGCAACTCCCATTAATGCTAATGGGAGCTAATCGGTGAGAGAATAAACACCTTATAACACATTACATTTAAAACTCAGCATGAACTGAAAAACAGCTATTTTACTCAGTTAGCAGGATGGATGCTTTTAGAGTAAAAGGAAAACCTGCTGTTGAGTTCACAATTCTTCTAGGTATAAAGGAAAGAAATTATTTTAAATGTTATTTGTATCTGTAACCCACTACGGAGCTCTAGCTATAATTTGCAGCAACATGTCAGTTAAGTAATAACGGATGAAACTATAATGGTGTTAATCAACACACAAACACTGAATGTGCAATGACTAAAGCCTTGACAGAAATGTATTATTATGCTTAGAGAAAATGATTCTTTTTTCCATCTTTCTGCTTTCTCTTACTTTCTCTTCCTTTTTAACTTTCCCACATATTTCATCTATGAGAACAAAGGAAGATGGTGAATTTTTATAAATTGTCATGACTGCTCTATAGAGCAGAAAGGGATGTTTTTTAAAATCCAATAACAGGATAAAGGTCCCCTCTAAAATGATATGCTTGCTAATTTCCAACATTGCTCAATTATAATGATTTGATTGTGCCTTCTTTTAAGAATTTCCACGTCTAAAACTGATGTGCAGCTTCCGGTTTCACTTCAAAAGGGTCAGCCCTTGTTTCTCTGGCTTCTGACATCTTAATGGATGTGGGGTCAGTTTTCACTCAGATACCAATCTTGTTAAGATTCAATTCCTACAACAGAGTGCTTCTTTTGAATCCAAAGTGTAGTAAAAAGATTACGTCTAAATGCTACAATCAAACAAAAATGGTCACTGAAACAAAATGTTGCCGTAGAGTCAATGAGCTAGTACCTCTCTTTGATCCATCCTCCAAAATGTGTCCCTCACTCTTCCTTCTGTATGGTGCTCACCATCTGCCTTGTCCGCCTCTCTGGTCTAGCCCTTTAGTCTAAAGTCCTGATCAGCCATGAATGTGCCACGGAATCAGTTCTGTTTTCCTTCCCCAACTCACTAAAATGCAACTCATATATCACTTATCTTCATCAGGCTTTGGTAAGATGATTGACTCTGATAACATATTTACCAAAGAAAAGCTATGAGAGTCCCTAGTCTTTCGTTTCTTTGTAATTAATTCATTTGACAGATATTTAATGAGCATGTGCTCTTAAGCTACTGTTGCAGAATCTTACTTTACCACTGAGAGCTTTTGGGAGGCAAGACTTCCCTTGTTTCGTCCAGAAGAAATAAATCTCTTTGGGGATTCTGGGCTGGCCAGGAGGGTAGGCCATTTTTGAGAAGGCAGAGCTTCTAGATTTTCCTAACTCATCCCATGTAGAAACTGACAACAACACCGTTTAAACTAAAGAAGAATCCTGCTCATCTCCCTTGAAGTAGAAGGAAAAGAAGGAGATGGTTTCAGCAATGCCTTTGATTAGTTCACCTAATCAGAAATAAGATTATCTCCCTCGATTCCTTGTCCTTCACTCGATACCATGATTTCAGTCAGTTTCATTCTGAAATACAAAATAAGGCAAACTACGAAGTTCTACAAACGTGAGAGAGCTTGGCTGTTTTGAACGAGTTGCTAACTTTCTTCTGTGTCTCCTGAAGTGGGTCTTGATTACCCACTTGCTCTGTTGGAAATCTTACTAGCCACTTTCTTCAGGCAATTCTCTGGAGCACTCTGTTACTGGCTAGAGAAACATTTTCTCTTTGTAGAACAGGGAAAATTCTTTAAAGGTCATAGAGTCAGAAAAACTCCTTCAATAAAGAAATGTGGAAACTAAGTCCCCAGGAGTTTAGGTCTCTCTCTTGGTTACTGCCATATGGTGTCTTTGTGACAGAGTCTGAAGCCAGAGCTCTGTCTCTGAAATACTGCTGCTTCTCTCTGTTCTGGAAAAGATCCTATCTAGAAATCTCTAAGACACGTGAAGGTGAATAAAGCTGACTGCCTTGCATTCTTAATATATTACTCAAGTATCAAGTCAGTATTAATGCAACATCAATCATGTGATGACATTCTATAGCACTGACAATACAAAGAACATCCAGGAAGCATCTGTTAGTTTTTTTTTTTTTTTTTTTTTTGCACTTAAAATTAAACTTAAAACAGTATGATTGTCAGTTGCCTACAGTTACTTTAAGAAAAGCACCTTTTTTACGATAGGTAAATAATTTATTCACGTCCTCAGGCTGACTGTGAAATCTATATCACCCTTAGCTGTATTGGACCCTTTAATAGCAACAATAGAGAAATCAGAGGCAACAGAGAGTTCTAATACCTTCTATGGGACTTCGGCAAGCGTATCCATGAGTCTCTACTTGTCATTTTGCCAGAGCTAATAGATGTGAAGATTCTTTTGCAGTAAAGACCAAAAAGAAAATAGAGGCTCAGGGACAAAATGACCTACAAAAACTGACTCTTACAGAAAGAGAAATCAGAGACAGAACTTCAGATAACACTAGGGGGCAAAAGGAGAAAGATTTCAGTCATGGAGCTCTTACTGAAGTTCGTGATGCAAGTCCAAGGGACTTTGGTCAAGTAACTCCAAGGCTGGTTAAATCTGATTCATTCATAATTTGCTCATCTGTCTTTGACTTTTTAATACTCATTTTAATTTAACAGAAGGAAGGCTTAAATATTAATATAAGTAATTATAGAGCAATCAGGTAGATTTATTTTAATTCCACGTATATTTTATACTTTGTTTTGAAGTTACATGTTTTGATCCAAGTGCCAGTGTTTGTACTTAAGAACATTGTTTATAAGACAGCTGTTATCATTTCTGATTTTGGTAACAGAATCTAGATCTCATGGGAATAATGAGACAGAGGAGAAAATGGCAAAAAATACAAATATTGTTTAATGTTGACTTATCCAGAAGATGAGAATACAAGCAATTTTTAAAGACATGGTATTTAATATTGCACTGTAGATAGCATGAACTATATAATAACCAGATACTAATGGATAGAATGTATAATTTCTCTTACATGCTCAATATAATTTAAAATTTGCATTGTGTGTTTTGCATTCCTAGCCATGTAGACAATTATCTTTTGGGTACTTGATGAATTATTTATTGTCCAAGAGTTTGTCAACTCAACTCTCCAACTCACAGTTTAGAGATTGACAGAGTGACTTTATGGGAGGAGATGTTTTCAAGTAGGCAGAAGAATTAAAAAAGAAAAAACGAGGAACCTGGATGTACAGGCAGAAGAACATGATGGCTTCTGGTGTTGCATCTAACACTTAGTCCTGTGATCTTGGGAAAATCACAAGGACCATGAAAGAATGAATGAGTCACTTTGAAAATTGGATATAAAATTATTTCTCTCATATTACTAAGTAGATCCTTTCTCTTAAATTCAAAGAAAGAAGAGTATTAGGCTGATGCCCCTGTTCCAATCATCTCCTCCTTCCCATCCCATAAACAAGGATAGAACTGTGCTAAATAAACACATATTGAGACCCAAGAATAAATTTGATTTTCAAAAGTAGAGAAGATCATTACTTTCCTGAATTGTGTATCCCATTGGGAAGCAAAGACAAAAGCCTCCCAGTGGTGATCAATGATCATCATATGGTATTTATCTTTTCAAAATATTGGGAAGAAAATTAATCCCATAAATATATTGTAAATAAGTTATTTTATATTTTAGTTTTGCATGTTTTAATTTCTTGAGCAATCTCTCCTCATAAAGTATGGTTTTCTTTTTCTTGTTTAAATATATTTCGTGGTTTATGGTCAGCTCAGAGTCAGGAAGCTACCCCTGGTTTCAGAAATCAATGACCTTTGAACTTCAATGGCTTGCTGCTCTAAGGAAGATTTATTTCAAATTTGAGTTCTATTTTTTTTTGTAACAACAGTTGCTGAATGAGAGGTTAGAACATGTTCTTAATTTATTTTCAGAATAGCATTTTTTCTGTAACTCCAAGTGTATTTTTAAATTGCTTCAACACCAATAACTTCTATCTTGTTTTCAAAAGTCATGCTTGCTCGACCCTACATCTCATTTCCTAGTGTATCAACCCTAAGCTGGATGACCTGCTATCTGCAATAAGAGGTGCAAAGACACTCTATATAATTATACCTGAAATTTGAATCAGATCAATTAGAAAAATTAAAAATGGAAAATGATATTTGTGTTTATAAGACTAATTTGTCACAGAAATTGTTTCAATTCTTTCCCTTCAACAACTTTCATTGCTGACTTGGGATATAGTTCATATTAAAGAATAAAGCTTTTCAGAATGAGAAAACAAGATTTTACTCATAAATTTACATAATGTAACTCTTTCTCCAGATATTTAATCTCCATTTTCTTATTTCTGTAACACCTATAATGCATACCTTAATGCTCAAATGTTCAAATAACTTTATATTAGTTGAGGCCCTCAAATCTTTTCTATGGAACTTGGCTTAACATCAGTGAGGGAAGACTAGGAAGGCAGATATCTGTCTTGTTAGATTGTAGTATCTTATTCTCAGAGCCTGTCTAGTAGTAGACACAAAGAAAGGCAGAGATTGATGGGTGGGAAATAGAAATACTTTCTGCACACAATGACAGCATGAATCAAGTTACTTTTGCAAGGCACTTGTCCTTTGAAAGACATGTTTTAAAATTGGAAACTAAATATTTACACTTATGGCAATGTTTGGTTGAACATATAAGAGAAGAAAAGTGTGAAGGAGTTCATAGAAATATGAAAAGATCTCTAAAGTAGTTTTCAGAGCCATGAAGGAACTACTAGTACTAAATGGTCTCAGAAGTTTTGTTAAGCACCCTTTGCTTAAACAGAAAGGAAAAAGGAACTGGCTGATTTTGAGAAACAGTAGCGGTTTCAAATAAAGGATATATCTTTTATACAAGATGACTGTCTTTGGTTTCTAAATCTCATAGATTTAGACATAATTTCTACCACGATAAGACAGTGTTACATAGTACAAAAAACATACATTTTGGATTCTAACCACCTTTTACAATTCCTAATTAAAATAATATTTTAAGTACTTATGCAGCTGAACAAGCCACTTTTACCTATCAGAACCTCATTTTTTAACTTCAATCTTCTCAACTTTCAGAGAAAAGAATTCTGAAATATTAGAATTTCATCTGCTCTTTCTTCCCCATCTCTTAAGGGAGAAAGTTGCTAGTACTTGCTAAATTGGAAAAGGACATGGAATAAGAGAACAACTGACGAAGACAAAAAAAAGTGTTGGGGGATTCTCAACTGGAAAGAAATGAGAAAACCCAAGAGGTCATGAAACTGGAGTGAGGAGACAGAAGTGGCCAGAGAGGAAGTGAACAGGAAAGAATGAAACCAGAAGAACCGATGTTCGCAGATCAAAGAAAGATATTGTAAGATAACATTGGTTAACTCTTTTTCTTCTGAGGTTACATTGCTTAGGTTTCTTACGAAGAATTTTTGTGACACATGCAATGGAAACTATCTATGCTCTCCAAGAAAGCTTTAGTGAATATCGATAATATTCTTCAATGCTGTATGAGTGCTCTGTGTGTGTGTGTGTGTGTGTGGGCACGCGTGTGCATGTTTGCGTGTATCTTTGTCTGGATGCAAAATTATCAAAATTGACTTTTGTCAAGAGTAAATAGGATCAAATGGCCCAGTTAATAAGGATAATCCTTACCTGCTGAACTGCTATCACAGTTAAAATTATTTATTGCATTGCCTGACCCATAGCAAGTGAGCAATAAATAGTAGCTATTTGCTGCATCCTAATGCAAGGAGCTGTCACAACAGACAACATTTCAGTATTAGCTGTGCCTTCTAAGCCATGCATTCAGGCTTCCAAGTTGCATCAGATGCTATCAATAGAACACTGGAAAGTGTAAAAGTGTCTCTACTATTATTTGGGAATAAAAGTATCCCACTAGCTCCCTGAGGGGTCAGGCACTGACAGGACACATTTTATAATAAAAAGAGAATCATGGTGAAGTGAACTGAAAGAACATGGATGAATGGTTGGGGCATTTCAATTAGAACAACTTTAGCATTAGGTTGAGCCAGTGCTGTGGCTGTGTTAGAATCTGGGAGACTTCTCAGGGTAATTTTATTATTTTACTCACAGGTAGGGTCAATACATTAGAAATTCTGTGCTATATGGGTAGGAATAAAACAAATCAATATCTTTTAAAACTGATTGACCCTAATAAGATGACATAAAAATTATCCAAGTAAATAGTGTCAAGTGTTGTGATTGTTTCTCCCAAAGCCAGTTATAAAACTGATTTTTAAATCACTTAAAAAGTGTTGACCACTTGGAAATGAAATAAAATTACACAATCTATAGTAAGCACATACTGCAATGAATTTGAATCTAATCCAATATATTGATATTATTGTTTCTTAACTGACACTGACATTGTCTTTGATTTTATTGTCTTTGATTTTATTGACTTTTAAACTGCATAGCTGAGTCGTGGGGATCTGTAGTTTAAGGTTCTATTTCTAGTTCCATTAACTTACCAACTTGTGTTAAGAAAATATTTCACCCATGTTCCTGATATTGAAGCATTTTAAAATATTTAATAAAATAAGTCAAAGAAACATCACATTAAGCCAATCCATGATTGCAAAGTGGTTTATGTGTTTAATAAATATTCAGAACATTCCATTATATTCAGAACAATAGATTATAATGATGTATTCCTTCATCATAAAGAAAGATGCTGAATAGAAGACTCAATATGACATAGGTTATAAAATACTTTCAACTGTACTTCCCTGGATGCCTGAGAATTTATTATCAAATATACACATGTATATCCAATTTGATGATTAATGACATAATATGGTCCATTTCTCTTTCCTCCTGACCAGAAGAATTATCTCACCATGCTTATGCAATCCAGAGGCCAATATTTTCCTCCTGCTCTCAGATCATCTGGTGTTTCCAGGCGTGTGGCCAAAGGCAGCTGGAAAGTGACTTGACCATGGCCTGTCTTGGTGGCAGCCAACTGCAAGACCTTATGTGCTTAGGAAATGCAAGCCTCGTGCATGAGCTCAGAAAAATCCTCCTCCTGGAATTTGAACTTGTAATCACTCTGGTCTTTCTATCTTTCATGAGGTCCTTTTGCAGCTACTTTTAGTGTGAGTCTTTGTACAGGTAGATACTAAGACTCATATTAAAGATGCATTCCACACCCCTGGTCTATGTGGAAAAAAAATTCCACCTCTTCCATCATCTTAATAAATTTATTCAATCAGAACACTCCTTTATTATAAAGTTTCCTCAGTGCTGGTTCTGGTGATCAGCAAGGTTTAGAAACAATGGATCTATTTGGTAGCAGTGGTACTTTAGGGTTCTCTCCCTTCCCTCTATTTAAGTTGAAAGAAGGGCATAAATTGGGAGTCCAGGTTTAAAAATTACACAGCAGTTTGATAGGTACTTTAATGACTTTTGATTATAATAATAGGTAGCATTTTGTGTCTTTGTTTATTTTCTAGTATCTTTTTCACTACATTTTATGAAAGTGTGGGGAGAAATATCTGAAATAGAGTATAGGCTGTGGTGAGAAGTGGATAAATGAACAATATTGTTCTAAGTTTTAATACTCTAAATTATTTCTTAATAAAATAATGTCCAGTGTGTGGAAGAGAGGTTAAAAAGGAATAGTTGGGTTAATCTGAAACTATGACTTCAGTAAGTTTACATTATGATCTCAGAAAACATTTCTGAAGTAATATGGACAGAAAACTAAACAATTCAGGCATTAAGAGCAGTTAGAATTGTTATATCTTGTTTAGAGAAAGAGTCAATCCCTTTCAAGGAAATCATTCAAGCAAGTCAGTATATTATTTTGATGAATTTTATCATTACTTTGATTGACTTATCCATTACAGGTGTTGAAAGTTGCTTGTGTAGACACAGCCATCCTGTTAGGAGCCAGGTTTTTTGGGTACAACTTCTCTTGTATTGACCTGCTTAAGACATGTGTGAAATTTGATTATTACCCTATATATGAATATTTATCTAAGCCTTTGGCATCATCCAAATTTCTGAGACACTAATTAAGAAAAATTGTAATGTCACTCCTAAATTTTGACATGTTTTAAAAACACAAAGTTGGTATATCAACAAGCTGTGATAAAAAGTTACTATATATGGGTCTTCTCAAATCAGTTGGATAATATTTAAGTAACCATATTGGAATATGAAACTCAAAGTCTACATGAAAAAAAATCACAAATTTATAGATCTCTCAATGCTTACATGTCCTTATCAAAATAAGGCAACTTGTAGAGATGAATTTATAGCCTTATAGAGTTTTTGACAATTTTGTATCATAAGGTAAACTTAAATAACATTTTACTTGTTATATAATACTAATTGCTGAAAAATGATACAAGTACATTTTATTTCATTTGATTCACTAGCTGTTTCATTGTTGAACTCCCATCCTATTAGGTTCGCCATAGTGAAGGCTTGCCCTTCTTGCAGAAGAAAATTTTCTTCAAGGAGCTGCAAGCCCTCACTTTTCTTTATCTTCATGCCCTGTTCATCTCTGGCATGCCATGCATCACTGAGCTATGATATAACGATTCCAGAGTTAACATGGATGCCTAGGTGTTCTACGTGCTATTTGAGGTTAAGACTTAACAAAGGATACAAAGTAGCAGGTATGTAGGATGAACAAGTGTGGAGAACTAATATAGTTAATAATATTGTATTGTGATTGGAGTTTTTGCCAAAAAAGTAGATTTTAGGTGCTTTTGCCATAAAAAATATGTAACTATGTGATATGGTATATATACTTATCTGCTGCTTGACTATAATAACCATTTCACTATCTATTAATATATGAATATCATGTTGTACACCTTAAATATACACAATAAAATTTTTCTAAAAAGACTTAATAGCCAAGGGTTGTTCTTATATCTCCATTATTAGTAAGTTCAATTTTGGGAGATGCTTCAGTCATATCCTTGGTAATTACATGAGGATGCCAGCAAGTGCCACTGACAGCCTTATTTTTTAATGTTCCTTCCATGATTCTCCTGCCTTTTGCTCACTGTTCCTTGGTAGGCTTAGAGTGAGCTCTCTGCATTTCTATCACACGCATTGCAGGCACTGATAACCCTACAAGAAATCGGCAAGCTGAGCATAAGCCCCAAAGCTCTCTTCAGAGGTGACTTTGAATCTATGAGCTTGAAGGCTTTTGGCAACCAAATCCAGATGGCTGCTAGAGATGTCTCTTAACTCTTAAGGCAATGTGTAAATCAACAGACAGTAATACTGGGATTTAACTGCTCAAGAGAAAGTATAAAGATAAATGTCTATGTATATGTAATATCTATCAATTATATATCTATGTGACATTTTGGTTATAATCTCCCCTTCTTATCCTTGCTTATAAGGTATAGTCTCTATGTATTTAGTTATAGTAACATATAATATACATAATTGATATATATTACTTATGACTTACACATATTGTTTATAATTAATATATTGGACAAATCTCATTTTATTGTGCTTTGCTTTATTGCATTTAGCAGATACTTTACAAATTTAAGGTTTGTGGCAACGCTGCATTGAGCAAGTCTATCACCATCACTTTTTCAACAGCATGTACCCACTTGGTGCTCACTTTGTGTCACATATTGGTAACTCTCCCAGGATTTCAGACTTTTTTATTGTTATATCTGTGTGATGATCTGTGCTCAGTGACCCTTGATGTTACTATTATAATTGCTTTGGGGTGTCACAAACCACACCCATATAAGACAGCGAACTTAATTGATAAATGTGTGTTCTGACTGTTCCACTGATCAGCATTCCCTCGTCTCTCTCCCTCTCCTCTGGCCTTCCTGCTCCCTGAGACACAATAATATCAAAATTATGCTAATTGATAGTCTTTCAATGGCCTCTAAGTGTTCAAGTAAAATAAAGAGTTACAGGTCTTTTACTTTAAATCAAAAACTAGAAATGATTGAGCTTAGTGAGCAAGGCATGCCGAAAGCTGAGATAGTCCAAAAGCTAGGCCTCTTGAACAAAACAGCCAAGTTGTGAATGCAAAAGAGAAGTTCTTGAAGAAAAATTAAAAGTGCTGCTCCAGTGAACACATGAATGATAAGAAGCAAGATGACTTTACTGCTGATATGGAAAAAGTTTTAGTGGTCTGGAGAGAAATTCAAATCAGTAACGTTTCCTTAAGCCAAAGCGTAATCCAGAGCAAGGCCCTAAAAACCCTCCTCAATTCTGTGAAGGCTGAAAGAGTTGAGGAAGCTGTCAAAGAAAAATTTGAGGCTAACAGAGGTTGGTTCATGAAGTTTAAGGAAAGAAGCCATCTCCATAACGTGGAAGTAGAAGGTGAAGCAGCAAGTGCTGATAGAGAAACTATAGCAGATGATCCAGGAGATCTAGCTAAGACCACTGATGAGGGTGGCTACCCTAACAACAGATTTTCAATGTAGATAAAACAGTCTTCTATTGAAAGAAGATGCTATGTAAGACTTTTATAGCTACAGAAGACCAGTCAATGCCTAGCTTCAAAGCTTCAAAGGACACACTTGACTAGGAAAATAAAAGAAAAAAAGCTTCAAATGACAGGCCGATCCTCTTGTTAACAGCTAATGCAGCTGGTGACTTTCAGTAGAAGCCAATGCTCATTTACCATTCTGAAAATCCTATGGTCCTTAAAAATTATGCTAAGTCTGCTCTGCTCTCCAGAAATGGAACAACAAGGTCTGGATGAAAACACACCTATTTATAGCACAGTTTACTGAATATTTAAAGCCCACTATTGAGAACTATTGCTCAGAAGAAAAGATTCCTTCCAAAATATTACTGCTCTTTGACAATGGTCCTGGTCACCCAAAAGCTCTGATGGAGAGGTACAAGGAGATTAAAGTTGTTTTCATGTCTACTGACACAGCATCCATTCTGTAAGGCTACAGCTGCTATAGAGCATGATTCCTCTGCTGGATCTGGGCACAGTAAATTGAAAACCTTCTGGAAATGATTCAACATTCTAGATACCATTAAGAACATTCATGATTCATGGGAGAAGGTCAAAATATCTACCTTAACAGGAGTTTGGAAGAAGTGAATTCTAATCTTCATAAATGACTTTGAGGGGTTCAAGACTTCAGGGGAGGAAGCAACTGCAGATGTGATGGAAACAGCAAGAGAACTAGAATTAGAAGTGGTGCCTGAAGATATGGCTGAATTGCTGCAATCTCATAAATAAAACTTTAATGCATGAGGAGCTGCTTCTTACAGATAAGCAAAGAAAGTGGTTTCTTGAGATGGAATCTACCCCTGGTGAAGATGCTGTGAACATTGTTGAAAAGACAACAACATTTGGAATAGAACATACACTTAGTTGATAAAGCAGAGCAGGGTTTAAGAGGATTGACTCTAATTTTAAAATAAGTTCTGTGGATAAAATGCTGTTGAACAGCATTGCATGCTACAGAGAAATCTTTTGTGAAAGGAAGAGTCAAACGAGGTAGCAAGTTTCACTGCTGTCTTATTTTAAGAAATTGGTACAGCCACCCCACCCTTCAGCAACCACGACCCTGATCAGTCAGCAGCCATCAACATGGAGGCAAGACCCTCCACCAGCAAAAAGATGAAAACTAGCTGAAGGCATAGAAGATTGTTTGCATTTTTTTTTTAGAAATAAAGTGGTTTTTTTCATTAAGATATGTACATTTTTTAGGCATAATATTGCACACTTAATAGACTACAGTATAGAGTTAACATAACTTTTATATGCACTGGGAAACCAAAAAATTTGTTTGACTTACTTTATTGTAATATTCGCTTTATTGTGGGGATCTGGAACTCAATCGCAGTATCTCCATGATATGCCTGTAATTATTTGTTTCAAAAAATGACTTAAATGGATGTGACTAGCTTAACTAGTAGTCACATTACCTAGGGATTCTTAGCAGAAAATGGAATAAAAGACAAAAATTAGTGATCTGTATTTTCTTTTTAATTTTGTTGAAACTCTGCCACCCCCCACCCCCACCTACACTCACACACACACACACACACACACACACACACACACGAAGCAATCTAGCGTATGGAACATGCTGAAGGGGCCTCTGGGCATCATGGCCTATCTCCCGCTGGATCCTTCAACCTGCTATGGATAGAACATTCCTTTATTTCCAATTCTTAACCACAAATGACACTGAGTACAATTTTTAGAACAATTGTCTCGTTTGTCAAAATATCAATGTATTGCTGTTGGAAATGGTAAGAATTAGAAATTTAAATCACCTTATTAAAATCCATAACACTGGGAAAGCGATTGTTGTGAATATTGCTTGAGAAGCGCATGACAGCACAGCAGTCAGAGCCATGTTTGCAGTGCCTGTTTTTCAGCCAGGTATGCACCCTTAGGTTAGTGATTTACCCCTTTGTACATCAATTTTCCCTTTACAAAATGAAGATTTTGTGGTAGGTGAACTCTGCGTTACCTTCCAGCTCCAATATGAACTTTGCAAGAAATACATGACATGTTCTTGTCTAAATGTTGCACAAAACACCTATTAAATAAGGATCTGTAAGATAGCCTACCAATAGTTATTTTTTCAAAGAAACAGAAACTGTAATGGAATGTTAGATAGGAAAATAATACTAAACCGTTTATGACTAAAAGTGTACAAATAAGCAGAAGAAAGCCTACATTTTGGAGCTATGGATGTCAGATAAGAAAAGCACACAGAATGTGTATATATTGTTATTTGTGAGAAAGAATAATGATGGAAGTAAGTCATACTTTAACCATATCAGAATGAACATATCCAAAGGATACTGAACAGCCCATAATTCTCCAGAAGATTACTATAATAGTAAGGTTTTATTGGGATTCATCCACTTTCCCTCTTATTTATTGAGACATGTATTTCAACTGTATCTGTAGCAGTTACAACTCTTTAAAACCAAAGACTATACATAAAAAACAATCTTGCTGGAGTGATAGGATGACTTTCTAGAATACATTCTTCTCTAGCACACTTTTCATTTAAAAATACTACTTATGAAATATCACAAATTGTTTCCTTTATCACTCCACTTGATATAGTATGTGGAGTATTTCCTATAAACATTAAACAGTATTTTTATTGTGGACAGTACAAGAGACATTCTTAAATTTACATAACCTTTTTATGTTTGAGTAGATTTAGATTTGCAGTAAAGTTGCAAAGATAGCACAGAGAGTTCCTATGACTATAGTACATTGTCATAATTACAAAGCATTGTTATTAACTAAAAGTCCACACTTTGTTCAGCTTTCGTTAATGTTTCCCTAATGCCCATTTTCTCTTCCAGCATCTCATTCAGGATACCACATTACATTAGCTTTTATGTATCTTTAGACTTAAAAAAACTGCTCCTCTAGACAAGGGCAGTTTCTCAAATTTTTGGTGGTGTTGTTTAGATGACCTTAAGTGTTTTGAGGAATATTAATTAGGTATCTTGCAGAATGTCCCTGAATTTGGGTTCATCTGCTGCTTTTCTTGTGATTAGACTGAGATTAGGGATAGGGTAAGACCACAAAGGTGAAGTGCCATTCTTCTTATTAATATATCATGCAATGGTGCAAGCTATCAACATGACTTATCATCCATGATGCTAACCTTGATCTGAAGTAGTGTTTTTCTGGTTTATCCACTGTAATATTATCCCTTCCCCCTTTCCAGACTCTACTCTTTAAAACAAGCTAACCAAGCACAGTCTGCATTCAAGGAGTGAGAGTAAAACTTCACCTCCTTAAGGAGAGTATTAAACAAATTATTTGAACCCCCTATTTGGACTCCCTCTGTATAGGAGATTTATACAAGAGACGTCTCTAATACCAATTTTCTAGACTTTCACTAAATGCTGTCAAATAAAACACTGTTTTGTTTTGTTTTTTCAGAATCTTTCAGTTGTGCATGCCATAGTGCATCAGGGAGTTGAAGAATTTCTCTTGACCTCAGCATTCCACTTTTATGGCTGGCATAACTGTCAATCTTTCATTAAACTGGTCACTTTCAAAAGGAGACAATTACTTATTCTGCACCAGTTATTATTTATCAAAGTACTCTTCTTCAACTGATATTCAAGCTATTAACTTTTTTTATGGTGGCTAAAGAACCACAAGGAGAAGTCTGTGGAATCATCTATACACCAAGATGAAGGGGACCATGTGAGATCCTGACAGGAAAAAGCAAAGTTGATCCAGTTATACTATTAATATCTGAGGAATGAGGAAGATCATAATGAATGCTAGGACCCTTGACTGGTTGTGGCCAACAGGAGAAGATGCCTGTTCATAAGGAAGCAGGCAGGGTGGCCATCTACCCTCTCTCTCCAGATGAATTCATATATACTATTCTATAAATTAAAGGGAAGGATACAGTCTATTTCATACGAGAAGCCCATGAATGATGAGGTTCTGATACAACAGAGTTTTTTCCAGCGAGCAAGTGTGGTTTAATTACTGGACTCTCTTAGCACAGGAAGACAGAAAACAAAATGCCAGGCCTCGGCTCTGCAGGAGCAAAACTGCTGTTGCTACAGTGTCGGATACCACTTACCAGACATCCATATATCCTCAAGAAGTGCCTCCCAAGTCTGTGATGGGGAGAGTGAAGTATAGCCTTGATTTCACCAGACTTAATGGAAGCTATATTTAATAAACATAGAACCCATTTCTCAGAAAGATTCTTAATCCTATGAAGTCCCTTTTGTAGGAGGGAAGGGACCCACCTGTAAGAGCAGCCCTGTCCAGGTAAAATTGTTTTCAGCTTCCTGTCTACTATTATGTGAAGGGTCACAGCCAGCCAGAGAGTATTGCTGGAGGAGGGTGAAAGACCATGGAGACCAACTGCCACGCAGCCAGAGCCCAGCTCTTGGAAGCATTGCGATGTAAGCTCAGGGTTATATGGTTCCAAATCTTGGGAAGGGGCTTTTCAGACACATTGTTTGCTTTCTGCTCAGATAAGGAATACATCACTCTGCCAGAGTATGACTTTTTACAGATTGTTAATAAGGCTGTATATGTCTCATTGTTAAAAAATAATATGACCCATGGTAATTTGCCATAAAACCCACTTAATCATATCCCTTATAAAAAGGGCATATAATTATGAAATAAAAAGCTATACTAGAAATCCTTAGTCTAGTGGTAGATAAACAATACAGGAAATGCTATGAGAATCTATGGAGAGAACAATCTCCAAAGATTAAGAGGATCTCAAAGGTCTCATAGAGGAAATAAAATGTGAGCTGGACTTTGAGGGCATCACAAGTTTGGCTAAAGGAGAGATTGTACACGGTGTCTAAAGATCATAGGGCAGACCTCTTTGGTAGGAAAAGTTTTCACATGGTAGGTCAGAAAAATGACTGGAAAGTTGAGAGGAGTAGATTTTGGAAGTCCTTAAATTTAAGGTAAAATAATTTGTATGTGGGTTGAGATCGAAAGTTTTAAACATAGGCTGTGATTTATTTAAATAATGTATTGATGTTAACCTTTGCTGATGTAAAATAAAGAATACTATTGACAAAAAGTTAAAATACACAGGAGTAAAAAGAAAGTAAAATCATTTCTCAACTTTCCAACAGAGAACTACTGTAAAAATTTGTCTTTCTGGGGAAGTGTGTGTGTTTACATATACATTTATTCTTTTTGCTATATTAAGACCTTGTGACTAGATAGTAGCTTATCTTTTATCCTCATTTTATATTTCCCTGTAAGCATTTTCCTCTGTCATGACTATTTTTAATTATTTTAAAGTTATTTTATTTTAGATATGACATGCAAAATGCATATATTAGGTTGATGCAAAAGTAATTGCAGTTTTAGCATTGTTGAAATTTGCCGTTTCATATTGGAATTCTTAAATAAATGTGGTTCTATTATATATCATTTTAATGCACATTTCTTGCTTTATTTTTTTGCTAATGGTTTATTACTTGCTGTTTATTTTATATTTATTTGAAACTATGGAAATGATGTTAGACAAAAAGCAAATTCGAGCGATTTTCTTATTCTGAGTCTTAAAGCTGTGGAGACAACTCGCAACATCAATGTATTTGGCCCAGGAACTGCTTACAAATGTACAGTGCAGTGGTGGGTCAAGAAGTTTTGCAAAGGAGATGAGAGAGAGAGCCTTGAAGATGAGGAGTGCAGCCACCGGCCATCAGAAATTGACAACAGACAAATTGAGAGCAATCATCGAAGCTAATCCTCTTACAACTACACGAAAAGCTGCCAAAGAACTCAACGACAACCATTCTACACTCATTCAGCATTTGAAGCAAATTGGAAAGGTGAAAAAGGTCAATAAGTGGGTACTTCATGAGCTGACCAGTAATAAAAAAAAAATCATCATTTGAAGTGTCGTCTTCTCCTGTTGTATGCAACAAGAACATACCATGTCTCCATCGGGTTGTGATGTGTGACAAGAAGTGGATTTTATATGACAACCAGCCATGACCAGCTCAGTGGTTGGATCATGAAGAAGCTCCAAAGCACTTCCCAAAGCCAAATTTTCACCAAAAAAGTCAGGGTCACTGTTTGGTGGTCTGCTGTCGGTCTGATCCAATACAGTTTTCTGAATTCCAGCAAAACCATTACATCTGAGAATATGCTCAGCAAATTGATCAGATGCACTGAAAACTGCAATGCCTGCAGCCAGCATTGGTCAACAAAAAGGGCCCTATTCTTCTCCACGACAATGCCTGACCGCACGTCACACAACTTGAAAAGTTGAACAGATTGGGCTATGAAGTTTTGCTAATCCGCCATATTCAATTGCCCTTTTGCCAACCGACTACCACTTCTTTGAGCATCTGTACAACTTTTTGCAGAGAAAATGCTTCCACAACCAGCAGGATGCAGAAAATGCTTCCCAAGTGTTCACTGAATCCTAATATGCTACAGGAATAAACAAAGTTATTTCTCATTGGCAAAAATGTGTTTGATTGTAATGATTCCTATTTTGATTAATAAAGATGTGTTTGAGCCTAGTTATAATGATTTAAAATTCACAGTCTGAAACCGCAATTACTTTTGCACCAGTCTGATAATAATTTTTTAATTGGGTACTTTATTCTATTTAAGTTTATTTTCATAACTGGTTCATTTCATTTTACTTTTACATCATATTTTCATATTTTTATGCTTTTCTGTATCACTTCCCCACTAAATTTTAGCAACATGCCTTATCTTTTGCTTTTGCAGTGATTTGAAAGGAATACATGATCATTTTATTTCAGCTTGGGCACTTTCATTATTTTTTGTTGTATGAATTTGATCCTTGGTTTCCTCAAATTTTATATGTCAAAATTGACTTTGTGACACACAGAATTTTAGATCCAGGGTAATTATAGCAATTTAATGTTATACCAGTAATTTTATTAAGGGTATTTAAAATAATATTTATAATTATGGGTTTAACTGTTTTAAAATATATATTTAAAATAAACTATATGTTTAGCTGATTTTAAAGTTCATTTCTATTCTTAAAATTTGCTTACATGTGTTTATTTGTTTGATTTATTTCTCTGCAGACATATATGTTTACATATATTATAATATTCAATGTTTTTAAAGAATGAAAACAACAATTTTATTTTTTTAACTTGAAATAATGATAAATTGAAATTACAGAGAACATTTTAGAATCTAATGTTGACATTGGTATAATCATTGCATATATTTAGCAAGAATCACCATTTTTTGCTTCTGGTTTTTAAAATAAATTTTAAAATATAACTTAATCCCCTCATCTCATATATCAGATTTCTGTATGACATGCCCAGTGCAACTCAAAGGAGAATTTGAAGCTGGAGACCTGAGATTATACAGTAACCTTTAAAGCCACAAGACTGGATAAGATCACCTAGGGAGTAAATGTAGATTAAAGAGAGAACAGGTCCCAGGTCAGATAATTGCAGAACCATGGTGTTTCTTGGAAAGGAAAAGAGAAACCAAGAAATGAAACTAAAAAAAGTATACAGACGGCACAAACCAGAAAAGTGAAGTGGCATAGAAGCCAAGTATATAAAGTCTTTTGTAAAGGAGTAATTAACTGTGTCAAATAAAACTGAAATGTGAAATAAGATGAAGCTTCAGAATTGACCACTGGAGTGAGCAGCATTGATGTTACCAGTGACCCAGAAAAGAGAACTTTCAAGAGGAGAGTGGGCTTGAAAGCCTGACTGTAAAAATATCAAGAAAGAAGATAAAAGAAACAGTAATAAAAAATAGAAACAGTAATAAAAAATAGAAACAGTTTTTCTATAAAGGATGGCAGCTGGAGAGGGATATTTGATCAAAGGAAGTCTTTTCTAAGATGGAGAGTATTACAGAAAGTTTGTACGCTGATGAGAATGAGTAGTTGATACTGGAGAAAAAAGATGGAATTAATCGCAAGTGCAAGAACTTTGAGTGCACGGAACCGATGGGATGGAATTTAAGTTGCTGAATTTCAATAGCATCAGGGATGATTCATCTATTGAAACAGAAGTAAAGAGTAGTGTATGGGTAAAGGTAAAGGCAGGTTGGTATATTTGGTGGTGAGAGAATTATAAAATTATAATCCAATTGCCTTTTTTTTAATGCTATATATGTCAGTTTATTAAAAGGTGGGGTTGTTAGAAGACTAGATAGACTTTTTAAATCTAGCTTTTCATCAGATAACATATGAACCACGTCACATGTCAATCATAATGCCTCCTGAGTGAAGGGCCAGATTAAACCTGTGCATGCAAACATGAGTTTGATCAAATTTTTATTCAACCTAGCAGATTGTTTTAACATAATGGATGCACAACATCTGCATATTTCTGAAGCTACTTTCCTGTTTAAAAACCTATAGTGGCTCCCTATTAGCTCTTGAATCAGACTCCTGTGCCTCTGCCTTCTATTCACGGCCCCCCCCCATCAACTGGCATGACTTACCTGTTGTTCTTCCTCTTTATATCTTCCCTGAGTTATTCCTGGCCCTTTAGCAGCCTGCGAAATTCTACTAATGTTATCGTGTGCTATTCTCCTGTCCGGGGTTTCTGTGACAAATCCTACACCTCCCTTAGAGTGTGATCACATATACATTTTCGTTTTGGAGACTCTTTTGATGACATCAGACTTTCTCAGTTCTTTGGCATACACTATTATGCATGTTGTTTTACCTTGGAAATGTTATTCTTTTGTTATTGAATCTCATACAGAGAACTTCTTGTCTTCCTCAATAGATTCTCACTTCATAAGGAAGGCTCTCATGTCCCCCTTTGTCTTTGAAAGCTTCTAGTAGAATGCCATGGAATAATAATGAATGCTAGTTAAGCTAAATTAGTTTACTCATTTATCTTTCTCCTCCTCATAATGGTCCTTTTGATACTATATTCCTTACTTTTTTATACTTTCAAGTTCTTGCCTTTTGAAGAACTATCACAAAAATGAAAAGAAACTAATTTTATGTATACATAATGAAAAGCTGAACTCCAAAATTTTAAGACTATATTCCTTACTTTTTTATACTTTCAAGTTCTTGCCTTTTGAAGGACTATCACAAAAATGAAAAGAAACTAATTTTATTTATATATAATGAAAAGCTGAATTCCAAAATTTTAAGACAGTGATAGTAATGGCAACCTAAGGCAACTGAAAATTTCATCGCTTCTAATTTAGCCATTGCTAATCCAATGAGCAAGACTATTCTTCCAAGTGTACCTGGAGTTAACTTTTTTTGAATTTTTATGGATTTTTTTATTTCAGCGTATTATGGGGGTACAAATATTACGGTTACATATATTGCCCATGCCCCCCCCAATGCAGAGCCTCAAGCATGACCATGACCATCCCCCAAACCTTGCACATCTCACTCATTATGTTTGTATATACCCATCATACAATTGCCTTTTTTTAAAGAGATATCAAAATCAAGGTAATCAACTGAGTGAATTAGGATGGAGGAGGAGACATTTGAGGTTTGAGGAGAGAAGATGAAGTATCAAGTAGTTATTTCAGAGTTTAGGAGCATGAATTCACTAGAAAAATGCATAAGATTTCTAGGCAGTGTTGAACTATAAATCTGTGGCCATAAATTTAACATCAGTCAGTACAAATGTTGGTTTTCTCCAACAGTGTTCAGTTGCTCAGATGTAGGCTGGTAGTAGGAGGAGAAATTGATTTAACCAAAGTTGGGATTTGACAGGTGAGTTTGATAAGAAAAAAACAGGCAAAGAACATGAGGGAGTATGTAGAATGTATTACAATGATGAATCATACAATCTAATCCATGTGAAAGGGCAGTAAGTGAGGTCGAGTGCAGTGAGAGATAGGAAAAAAAATAGTAGTGTCAATAAATTGCAGGTACCTATGAGATTGAATAATGGTTGATATTATTTCATTATTGTTTGAATAATGGTCAAATAGAGGAAGTGAGGTGGAGAGATAATAAGTGTTGGTTAGACAGTGGAATATTGGAAAATTAAAGTTTTGAAAGTATTGCCTATGGTGATTGGTATTGTCCAGTTCTAGGGAGACCCCGGGAATTGGTGCATGAGTTGGAGTAAATGACAAGCTCATTAGAAAAAATGACCAAGGATCTAATGTTAGATGGCAGACTTTTATGAACTCACCAAGAATTATGAAGGAGCAGAGCAGATGTTAAGTTTTTGATGAATGATATCTTTGAGAGTGAACATAATGTTAGATATCTACTACAAAGAAGGATGGTGGGTCTAATAATGAGAAATCACATGCCTTGAATAATCTGTTTCAGGAGAAGATGAAATGGGTTTCTTATAGAAGCCGAAGTAAGTGAGGATATATGGCATGATGGATTTAGTCCTGATCATTTCTTAAGGGAACATGGATAGCCTCCTTTTTGAGGCTAATCTCTGGAATTTTATAGTGGGAAATCTGGTTGTGCTGGTCATACTAGAGCACAGGAGTGTGCTTCTCACATGTTGCCGTAGACTGTGCTCAGTCCAAGGAGACAGGTAGCTAGTTTCAACTGAGTTCCTACTTGAGTTAACAACCAAAAGACTGTGCACACAAAAAAATGACTGTATTCATTACAACTGACTACGAAATAATTCTGATGGCAGTGTGTCTCTTCTCGTATTTGGGGGTCAGCAGTCTGCTTATTTAGGAAAGACACTTTTGCTGCTAGCTTGATTTGCTCTTTGGGATTTTACTGACATAGTTGAAATTTAGCCAAGGTAATAGGGCATTTCAAATTTAACTGGAAGAAACACAGCTGGAGTGCTGCCATGAAAAGCTTTCTAGAAGTGAAGAACAGGGTGAAGGTGAAATAGCCCAAGTACATCTGAAATCCTGGCATCTTTTACATTCCAATAATTCAGAATACTCAGTTTTATTGCTGAATAAGCTACTAGGAGAACATTTTTCTCACTTATGCTCACATTTAAATACTGTGTAATCTCAAATCTTAATACAACTGAGATTGTGGTACCCTCAAGAGGGACAGGCAAGAAAGGAGACAGAAAGACTTAGTCTCCAAATGGGTCAAGATGCCCCCAGAGAACCATTTACTTCACAAATGCTGTATTCTATCTTCAGTGAAGTTCCTTGGTTGTAGTGAAAGCTACCAATGGCCAAGGGGGAAAAAATAATCAGAGAATATGTCCCGATGTTTTAGAAGACACTAATTCATAATATCTACCTTTCCAGCTTTTCACCATGTATTAGTTGCTAGTAGAAAAAAATAATTATAGGAAACAATCGGCTATAAAGGTTTATAAACATATTTGTGAATCTGAAGTTCCAAAAAATCCTATAGCTTTATTCTCTTGGGTGTCTTGTAAGTTGCTACTTTAAAGTTAAGAGACAGAAGCTGAGAAAGTGGTCAAATTTGCATTATCATTATGTATTAGTAAGAAAGAGCTAACTCCAGAATGGAGGTGAAAAAAAAATTTTTATAATGTAACCATGGTTACATATGAATGTAATCATTGAAGGAATGTTTGTACCATCTTTGTGTTTCATTTACTTGCTTTAAGTGATCTCTATTGATTTAGCTAATTTCTGCCCCATGTTCTAGAAGTTGCTGGCAAGTCTGAGTATATTAAGGACAGAGTCCAAGATAATAGAAGATATTGACTCCTATTTCAATTTAGTTTACTTTTAAATGACACATAATATCTTACATGACCATAAATTAACATTTTGTCCAACTGTATGTTTAATTGAATTGACTTAATAACTCCAAACTACAAAAGCTCATTGCTAAGCAACCTTCTAAAATGTGTCATCAATTTGTTTTTTTAATAATGAATCACTTTGAAAACCTCTTGTACATATGTAAGAAGTTCTTCTCCTTTCCAATTTAACCTCTAAATCATTCCCCACAGCTAGGAAAAACTTAGAATTTAATTTTATATTACAATTGAGAGTCTAAATTCTATGACTGCTGTCATTTTTAAAGAAGCTTTCCTGATCCAATTTAAAGATCAGTGTTTATAAAAACTACTGTGAAAATCATTCTTTCTTCCCTGAAGGCATGAGAGTATTGGAACAATGTTTGTCTTTGTAGCAGAAAAGTAATAAAATTACCGAGAAAAAGTAAGTATCTCTGAATTGTTGTAATACTTTATTGTATACCACAGTAACAAAAATCACAACTACATTTTGGAAATGTATTTATCACTTTCCACAATTAGGTCACAGCAACTCTTTGCAATAAAAACAGGTAGATAAATATCCTTGCTCTACAAACCTGTCTTCTCCTTAGGATCCACAGCTTAGCCTATTTTTCAAAGATATGTATACATTCATCCATTCATTCATTTAATAAATATGTCCTTAAACTTCCCTATGTATCTCCTATACTTTCTTTATCCTTTCTGCTATACTTATATACTCTGCTATATTATAAAGTATACTTCCTTTATAATTATAATATTGTCACTGTTGATATAAAGATGTATTAGTCCTTTTCCTGATCTGGACATGGGTCCAGTGTAGAAAAAGACTCAAATACATACAATTACAAAACAATGCAGAGTACAATGAATGCTGCAGTAGAGGTATAAGCAAAGAACTGTGAAAAGAACGATATGAATGTGAAAATCTCAGCCGATGAGTGGCACAATACTCCATCATCAGGGACAGTGCTTCTCTAAATCTGTTTTCTGCTGTAACACCACTGTTAATTATTTCTGTGACTTCCCCAGGATGATGTGAATAGGGATGTTTGCAATAACATGGTACATTAAACAGGCCATAAATTTATCTCCAGGACTAAAATAATACTTGAGTGCAAAAGCAAAGGCCTGTGCTGCCTCATAAATTAACATAGTCCTCAAAGGGACAAAATAAGTCCAGAAATAATCCAAAATGCCTAAGAGAATTCATTCTATGATAAAAAAAAAAAAGGTATCTCAAATCAGTGGGTAAAAAAGGCAATTTAATAATGGGTGTTGTGACAAATAGTGAGCTCATTCATATCTCATTGTGTATATCACAATAAAATACATTAAAAATCATGTTTAAAAAGAAACCCGAAAAGCACCAGAAGAAAATATTGGGAGAATTCCTTTGTATGATGAAGTGGAGAAGATCTTTCAAATGATGACACAAAAATCCAAAAATCATAAAATAAAAGGTTAATTTAAGTACATAAAAAATAGTGTTTGCATGGCAAATTATATCATAACAAAAGCCAAATGACAAATTGGGAAAAATATATCACAGACAAAGACTAAACTCTTAATGACTAAACTCATACAGATCTCCTAGAATTCAATTTGAAAAAAAGATTTATTTTAAACACGAAGGCAGCATATTATACACGTTATGCACCTTCCTTTCAGGCCAGGGAGAGCTTCTGCGTACTTTTTCACAGCTGTGTTTCATTGGAGGTATCTCAATTTCTTTGCCAGTCCCGTATTGACGAACATGTGAGTTTGTTTTTTCTAATACTTTGCTGTTAAATAAGTTTACAGAAAGAAGAATTGTAATGTCCAAGAGCTTAGACTCTGAAGTCAGATTGCCTGTGGATTTGAGTTTTGGCTGGAATGTCAATTTCAAGCTACTTCACTTTGGGCAAGTTACTTAACCTCTCTGTTTTCTCATTTGTGTAATGGATTTGAAGTTAATAGTACCAACAACATGAGATCATTGTGAAGATTCAGTGTGTTAATATATAGGTAAAGGACTTAGAATAATACCTGGCCCATGGCAAGTCCTGTGAAGTGTTATCTATTATCATCACTATGTGCCAAACAATAGAAGTTTTACTGACTTTATGAACTTCTGCTTTGATAATGTTTAGGACTCATAGTAAGAGAAAGAGAACTTAAAAAGGAGAAGCTGTTTCTTAAAGGCAAAAACTAAGGTCCAATGGTAAGGCAGTAACTCTTACTGTTTCTTTCTTTTCAGTGAAGAGCTGCTTAAAATTACATCATGGCAGTCACCAGCCTAGATGTCAGTAAATGCTGGGAGCAGCTCTGGAGTCTGCATAGCAATAAGCATGTCAGGGAATTCTGCTGCAGGTGGACCTGGACAGCATTTTAAGAAAGTACTACTGTCCCCTGGGTGGATGGTACTCAAATTTTAAGTATGCCTTAGGGAAATTGGTCAGGTTCCAGTTTCTTAAATGATAAGCCACAGCTTAGCTACAACCAACATCAGAGGAGAAATTTTTGGAGTGCATTGCTTGTTTGTATTTTGCATTCTATTTTATATTGTAAGTCCTCAGGGTCAGAGAATTTGATTTCTAGTTTGTCCCCTAAGCCTAGGACATAGTCTCTTAACACATTCTTGTTAATATTTTAATGCTGATTTGAGCTACTAAAGAAAGAGGGAAGTTCTAATGCTTGCTTCAAGATTTCTTGTTGCCCTCCTAGATAGAGATTGGTGGTATAAAAGAAAGAGCACAGCATTGTAGTCAGTCACATCCCAGCTCATCAGTTACCAAACTGAGAATGTTGGGAAAGTTACTAAACTTCTTTGAAAATCTGTTGCCTCTTTTATATGTCTACAGTTATTCCAATGACTAGAGAAAATGTTCACAAAGAGAATGCCATGCAGCAGATTCTCAATGAAGGGTAGATATTACTTGACTAAAGCTGACGTTTCTAAGGGATTCTCTTCTTGTTGTCTGATGCCCCCTCCTGGACAGTCCAGAACCTGAATTAAGCAAATGTTGGCATCACTTGCTTGACTAAAGATCATGTGGCCAGAGGCAGTGTTTTAGGAAGAGTCTGAAATCAAAACCAGAGTCAGTCTAAGCAAAAGGAAAATTCAGGTGGACACCAGAGAAAGCAGATAAGGGTGGAATGCAGAGCCTGGAGTAATTGTCTGAACAATAACAAATTATTATAATTACTTTCTGTTGATATTTACATGTCCAGAATTCATATGCATTAGCCCAATTAATCTTTATTAATCAAAATTCTATAAGACATGGGAGCAAATCTTAATGAACTTTTATTAGGCAACAGTTTCTTACATATGACACCAAAAACATAAGGAACCAAAGAATAAAATAGATAAATTAGACTTCATCAAAATTTAAAATTTTGTGCTTCAAAGAGCACTATCAAGAAAGTGAAAAGACAACTCACAGGAAGAAAATATTTGCAAATTATATATCTGATAAGAGATTTGTAACCAGAATATATAAAGAACTCTTACAACTCAATCATAAAAAGACAAACTACCCAATTAAAAACTGGGCAAAAGATCTATTCTAAATAGATATCCCTCTAAAGGAGATATACAAATAGCCAATGGCCCATGAAAAGATGCTCAACATCATGAGTCAATAGGGAAATGGAAATCAAAACCACAATGAGATACTACTTCATTTCCACAAGGATGGCTTGAATCAAAAAGACAATAACAAAGATATGGAGAAATGCGTTGCTGGTGGGAATGTAAAATGGTAGATGTGTAACATAGAGTTACCATAAGATACAGCAGACAAAGCCTGGGCGACAGGATGTCTGTTTACAGCATGGTTTATTGAACATTTTAAGCCCACTATTGAGACCTACTGCTCAGAAAAAGAGATTTCTTTCAAAACATTACTGCTTATTGACAAAGCACCTGGTCACCCAGGAGCTCTGATGGAAATGTACAAGGAGATGAATGTTGTTTTCATGCCTGCAGGTGAAGGACCAAGGAGTCATTTTAATTTTCAAGTCTTATTATTTAAAAAATGCATTTCATAAGGCTACAGCTGCTACAGAGTGATTTCTCTAATAGATCTGGGCATGGCACATTTACAATCTTCTGGAAAGGATTTGCCACTCTAGATGCCATTGAGAATGTTCATGATTCATGGGAGGTGGTCAAAAAGTCAACATTCACAAAAGTCTGGAATAAGTTGATTCCAACCCTCATGAGTAACTTTGCGGGGTTTAAGACTTCAGTAGAGGAAGGAGGTGACGATGTGGTGGAAATAGCAAGAGAACTAGAATTAGAAGTAGAGCTTGAAGATGTGACTGAATTGCTGCAATCTCATGATAGGTTTGAGCAGAACAGGAGGTGCTTACATCTGAGCAAAGAAAGTGGCTTCTTGAGATAGAATCTATTCTTGGTAAAGATCCTGTGAACGTTGTTGAAGTGACAACAAAGGGTTTAGAGTAGTCCATAAACTTAGTTGATAAAGCAATAGCAGGGTTGGAGAGGAGTCATTCCAATTTTGAAAGAAGAGTCAAATGCTATGAGTCAAGTGCTACCAAACAGCATCACATGCTACAGAGAAATCTTTTGTGAAAGGAAGAGTCAATTGATGGGGCAAACCTGTCTTGTTTTAGAAAATTGCCACAGCCACCTCACCCTTCAGCAACCACCATTGTCATCAGTCAGCAGCCATCAGCATCAAGGCACAACCCTCCACCAGCAGAAAGATGACAACTTACTGAAGGCTCACGATCATTAGCATTTTTTAGCAATAAAGTATTTTAAAATCAAGGTTTGTACATTTTTTAGGCATAATGCTATTGCACACTTAATAGACTATAATATAGTGTAAACATAACTTTTATATGCACTGGGAAACGAAATTTGTGTGACTGACTTTATTGCTATGTTTGTTTTATTGCCGTGCTATGGAACCGAACCCACATTATCTCAGAAGTATGCCTGTACTAAAAATCACTGAACAGTGTTCTTTAAATGTGTGCATTTTATGGTGTATGAATTATATCTCAAACTTATTGAAAATCAAAATGTTTAAAATTTCACGAAGTAGAGGTTGTTTCTATTTAACAGATAAAGTACCTGAAGCTTGCCGAAGGCCCCCCTGGCCAGGATTCAAAAGCAGTCTGTCAACTCCAAAGCCTAGATTACTGACTATAACGTTCTAATGTTATAAGGCTTCCTGAGCTAGAGACAAAGCTGCAATAACTTATAAAAGTTATTATAAAAGTTAAGACCTGTGGTCTTAGACCTGCCAGAGAGGGAGCCATTTCTTAATGGGTAGGCCTGGCTTCTAAGAAATTGTTCCACCATGATTCTGGTTCACTATTTCAGTGAGGAGTAATCTCAGGTTGCTGAAATTATTGTTGGTTGTGAAGACTTTGATGAGACAGACTGAGTGTAAGGCACAGAAACCTCTCTCTCTTCCGTTGCAGAGAACATTTACTGTGATATGCTGAGTCCAGATGCTCTGAAACTGTATTGTATTTCAGCAGCATCTGATGATCTTGGGGAAAAATGCAAATATCCAGGCTCCACTCCATAGACGCTGAATCAAAAACTGAATATCATAGCCTGGTGATTTTTGTCAGCTGGGTGGATTAAGGCCATAGAATCTGGTGATAACTGGTAGGTTTCTATAAATAGAAATGGTTAAGGAGCTTAGTGAGCAAACGAGCTTAGCAAGCAATGGGCTGCTGTATGCAAGAAGCTGAACCCTGGCCCTTGTCTGTGGAGCTCAGGCTGCTTTGCTTCAACTCTGGAACCACAACAGTGGCCTGAGGAGCAACACGTTCTTCTAGGGGGATCCAGTACATGTTTTGACAGTATTGGTGTAAAAATAATTTGTCCTTTTTGAAAGCAACTCAAATAATCAAGAGAAATATGAAGTCTTAATCCCAAATCTTCATTCCAAATCTTCATCTCAAATCTTTCCACCAGAGAAAACCATTGTTTTATACTTCGATGGATATAATCCCAGATATCATATACATGGCTTTGAGTCTGTATACATGCAGAGATGGTCTTACAACTTTACATAAATGAGATCAATACATGATATTTTATAAACTTGCTACCAATATCCTTGGGGCCTTCATGTTTTAGGGAGAAAATATTTCAGTTTTAAAGAAAAAAAAAACCTTGGCTTTATTCTCTACAGTTTCATAACCATCACCATTGTATATGAAGCCTATAAACCCCGGTCTTAAAATGCATGTCCCAAATCAACAGATAGCACAATTTTCATTGATGTTTATGTCATTACTCTTTCTCCCCTGTGTACTGCAAGATTTATTTTTTAAAAGATGAAAATAAACAGTTAATTACTACTTTAAATTTTTAGCAGTGCTGGAAATACGGTCAAAAGAATTTTATGAATGCTTTCTAGAAGCATGAATGTATACAGGTCCTTAGAAGTAAAAATCGTGGTGTTTGAGAGTTTATAAATATTAGGTTAATTTTTTTATATGGAGAAGGACAGATTATTAGTTTTTTGTCACTGAGCTTTCTTGCAATTCTAAAATTCCCCTAGGGCAAGAATCAACTTACAGGCTATTCTCTATACCTCACTGTACTTTGTAATAAACATACACTGAAAACATACCCAATCAATACATATTCACTGACAGAAATTCTAGAATTTTTCAAAGTCAAGCTTTATGTCCCAGTAATCATTCTTCCTATCTTCAGGAAATTTGACAGATTATTTTCTGCTTTTACCCTGGGGGATGTCTACATGAGACTGAAATTCTTGATTCTAATTGAGAGGAAGAGGTAAGTTGATCTAAGAAAGAAATTAGGTGAAAGAAATTTTGTTTTGAAAAATGTTTTGTGTTGAAATTTGTCCTAAAAATATTAGTTGTTTCTTAAGAGAAATGCTCAATTTGATCAGCAGAAATAATGAGAAAAAGCAGATCTTTTTTTATTTATGGTTAAATGGATTAACTATTATCATAGTAAGGATTAAGGAAACATCTTGAAGAAACTGACAGAAACCTCTTATGCTAAATGGTAGGAAGTTTAAATATAAAGATACATATTTGACACTCCCCCCGCCACAAACATAACTGCCATTTCCCACTGTTTATATGACTCCATATTCTTTTTTTAGAGGTATGTTCCTCCCTCTAGAAAATATTAAAATTCTCTTGGGATGTCTATAAACAAGCAAAAAAACATTTTTACTTCCAGGGGGTTTGCACATAAATTTTCTGCTTGTTACCACCTCTACTCTTGTAATGGGAGAACTTGATAAAAGTGAAAATTAAACTTTCTTTTAAAAGCATAGAAATAGCAATCACTTATTAGAACATTTTCTATTTTATGTGCCCCCAAGGAACCACGTTGGCTCACAAGGTCTACTAACGCAGCGGGCCCCAGCCTTTTTGGCACCAGAGACCAGTTTCCTGGAAGATAATTTTTCCATGGAACTGGAGGAAGGGGGAGGTTTCAGGATGGTGCAAGCATGTTACATTTATTGTGTACTTTATTTCTATTATTATATTGTAATATGTAATGAAATAATTATACAACTCACCATAATGCAGAATCAGTGGGAACCCTGAGCTTGTTTCCCTGCAGCTAGACCAGATGAAGCTTTGCTCACTCACCCTCTGCTCACCTCCTGCTGTGTGGCCTGGTTGCTAACAGGCCACAGACTGGTAGGGGTTGGGGACCACAGTACTAACCCATACCTTGCAGTATGTTTTCTTTCTTTCTTTGCTGAGCCTGGTGGCAATGCCTGAAGATTGTGGTGAGTGGTAGGGAGAATAGTTCTTAGTTTTTGAAGAGTTAATGTTAGGAGCTCAGCTATATATTTGATCATATGCTTTTAGCAATTTTAGTTACTGAATAACCAATCATCACACGTAGGTAGTGACAGAGCAAAGAAACCAGAGAGAAAAACAGAAAAATAAAAGTATAAATTGACATTAATAGTGCCGGGCATGCCCTAATTTCTGATCAAAGAATATTGTCAAATGAGCTTAAAAGAGCCTTCGCATGTTGGCACCCACATGTGGACACCACAATTGAATAAAAAACTCCTGCTTATGCAGAAAGAATTCCCGAGGTTTTCCTTTGAATGTTGCACCTCTGTGCCACCAAACATTGGGGTAAGAACTCTTGGCTTGATCACCCTTCACACAGATGTGAATATTGGAATAACTGAATTGGAACTGCAAATAAGGATATTCAGTCTTTAAGGATGTCCACTTATTCAGAGGGAGATTGTTAGTTTTCAGGGAAATTATAAGTTTATAAGATCTTTGAAAAGAGGCAATGACATTTGCATAGGCCACTGAGTTGCATTCAAAAGGAATAGGTGGGCACATAGGCTGGTTCATGTTGCTCTACTAGGGATGTTACTGCCATTCTGAGATTATGGCTGAAGGCAGTTAAATTGCTTAAGGAAGTGTGGACGCTACTGAGAGGATCAGAAAATGTTTGGAAATAGCATTAGGAGAGGGAAGAGAATGGAATTCACTACTTTCCACTTCTACGTGCTAGAATGTCAATAGCATCAGGGCTACAACAGGCAAACCAGGAGCAGTGTAGGAATCCCAAAGGGAACAAGGGTTAAGGTATGACAATCACTCAGCCACTTTGCAACGGTGCCTCCTAAGGTGACCACCATTAGATAATAACCATTACAGACCTCTTTTGTAAATTTGTTGAAATATAAGATCTTTTAGAGACCACCAAATAAAGTACATTTTCAGTTCCAAAAATATAGCATAATTGAATATAGTGGAAATGTGCATATAACTATACATTAAGATAAAATTTTAAATAAATTTGCATTCCTTTCACTAGCCTGTGACTAGGTAATTTAATTTCTGTGTTTCATTTACCCTTAAGAAATTAGTGTAAAAACAGATGAGAAAGCAATTTTAAATTACAAAATATAATACAAATATATGACCATCATTAAAGTTATGATAGCTCTGAGAATCTGAGAGAGTGGAATCTTTGACAATCTTCGGGCTTCCTGAGATATTTGAACAGTATAATTCATTATTAAATCTTAAGTGCAAGATGGGATCTTGTATTAGATCCTGAATGGAAGTATCTTTTTACCACAACCAGCTAAATCATGTGCTGAACCCCACAGTTCAAAGGATGAAAGTCTAAAAGTTGTTTAATAGACTGAGATAAGCAGGCTGAGCTGAGTGTAGGGGCCAGAGGAAATTTTCCCTCTGCCCTCTGAAGGGTCACTGAAAATGAACTGATAAGAGATGGATTAATAGAAAAAAAAGGCATACAAAAATTATTTTGCCTGCATAGCACAGGGTAATCACAGAATTGGTGTTACCCAATAACTCAATGGGGTACAGGTACTTATATATCGCTTCTTTATTGGGGAAGGGGAGATTAGGGACATAGGAATAAATGATTTTCAAGAGAAATGAATGAACTCAAAGAACAATGGCCTAGAACAAAGTTCCTCTGAGCTCTAGGGCAGGTGGCAGAAAGTGGGTGGAACTTCACTGTGAACAAAAGTTGTCTTATTATGCAGATAATGTCTCTCAGGTAATCTCAGAATTGCCCTCAGAAGAATAAATGAAAAATCTGTCTAAGTGTGATAGTACCTCCCATTCTCTTCTCTTCTTTGGTGGTTGATCTTTCCTGGTTATTTAATGAGATTCCTAGGGAGAGGGTCTTAAAAAATTGCATTTCTTTTGGAAAGAATTCTTCTTGGTCAAATAAGGAAATTCTAGAGAGAGTTCCTCCTAGTGCTTCAGGAAAGAAGATCAGAGAGACCGGAAGGTGGAGGAAGGATAGAGACCTTCAGCCTGCTTCTTTAGTTCAGCATGTAAAGGTGCTAATATTTTGCAGTATTGTTTTCTAAGCCCCAACATGAGGCACCACCCTGCGATGAAGCATATCTGTAGGATCCTAGTGCACATTATTGTTAGATAGGGTAAAGGAGAGATTAGTCCATCCTGACAGTTTTAAAGTTAAACAGTAGTACCTAAAGCAACAGGACTGATCTTTGACTTCTGGCAATAGTTTATTGAAGACACCCCCACCCCACACTCACTGAGTACTGTTAGGTCTGGAGCCCAGAGAGGGACACACGAAGCCTTGTGTAGCAAGTGCTGTTTATTTTGAGCATCTGGGCGCAGATGGGTGGAGGCTGAAAAAGGCATCTACTAGAGAAATGGGGAGAGCCTTGGGTTTTAAAGGGTCTTTTTCTGGGAGGAATAAACAAATTCTTTTCAAACAACTGGGAGGGAGAAGGAAAGTAAGTTCCCCTCTTGCATTCCATTCTTTTATCTCGCTAGGGGTCTGGCAAAGGCTACATGCCTAATACACCCCTAGGAAGGAGAAAGGGGTGGGTTTTATAAGAGTTTTGGATGGAAGTTTGGGGAGGGCGAATTCTTTAAGCCTAACAAGCACATCTAGGAATGCTAGACAAAACAAGTGAACACTAGTTTTGAGACACTGGTCTATTACCATCCAATCAGAAATTAAGTCACCAAGATCCCAGAGAGAAGGGAAGTCACTGAGGTGTGTACTTTTCCTCTCAAAATGTTTGATTTGTAACAGCAAATTGAGATGCTAAGAAGCTAGAAAACTGAGTAGAGCTTTGAGCTATCTCATCTCACAAGGGTAGGAAGATTTAAAATGAGGATTTCAAGGTCTACCAAGTGGACCTAGGTGGATCACTTGGGAAGCAGGGAAGACACCCATACTTACAGTAACAATGCCCGAAGGGGCTATACTGTAGGAGTAAGAGTAAATTAGAAAAATACCAGCCTTTATAAAGATTGAAACCTAGCTTTGAAACAGCTAAAGCCCAGACTGGATTATGGTGGTCTGTCCATACTGTGTCCATCCACCCCCTCCCCACCCCCAAAAGGTAAAATAAATCCTCTCTGGGGGAGTATAACATCAGCCAGAGACTCAAATGATCTCTAGAATCTTTTATTCAATTCATTTATCTTGTTATGCAAGAAAATAGAAAAAATGACTAAAAACAACAACAAAAAAGATATTAGAAATCAACCCATAGGTGATTCAATTACTAGAGTCTTCCAACATAGACTTTTAAATGACTCTAAGTATTATTTCAATAAAAATAGGTAAGATGGAGGATTTCACCAAAAACTGAACTTTGTAAAAACTAAAATGAAAATTGAAGTACTGAAAAATAACTTCATAGATGTGTCAACTGAAGAATAATGAGGCTCATAAATTTGGACAGAAGAGCTTTATTTCTCACAAAGGGTTTACAGCTTGCAGGTTGGCCATTCTGACGTGCGGGAAAGCAAAACCTCCCACAGAAGCTAAGAGTACTTTGAGGGAAAGGCAATGGGAATAGGAATTTATGCTGAGCAGGGTGGCCAAATATACACATTTAACAAACTATAGGAGGAGTCATGAATATTTACGAAAGGAGAAACATGCACATGTGCAGTTGAGTATTATGCCTCTTCATAAGTCTCATGTATAAAAAATGGCAATGTTAGCATGATCTGAGGGTGGAGTTTTTGGCCCTCAGGTGTCTAAAGGTGAAGCAGAGGACAAGGAAACCCTTTGTGTGCATCCTCTGTAGTCTGGGCAGAACCACTCCAAGGTTGGTGGCCTCTTATCAGGAAGGAATGCTGGTCAGTTATGCAAAAAAAAAAAAAAAAAAGGGAGGACCAGCATTAGGCCGCTGATTGAAATGAGCCGTGGAGCAAGTCTTTTCCAATGGCTGGTTCTGTTTAACTCTTAGAAGAAAGCCTAATGGTGGTTAACGAGGTATGTCTGACTTCCATCCCCTCATGGCCAGGAACTCAGTTTTAAGGTTCCTCTGGAGTCCCCTTGGCCAAGAGGGGGTCCATTCAGTTAGTTGGGAGGCTCAGAATTTTATTTTTATATCTCAGATGAGTTTGAACTTTGTAAAAAATAAAATGAAAATTCAAGTACTAAAAAATAACTATAAATGAGTTTAGCAGCAGATCGGACATCTCAGGAGGATATGGAACAGAAAAATAAAGAAAATATACAGATAAAGAGGGAAAAAAACAGAAGTTACATGACACAGTGAGTTGGTCTAACATATATGTAATAGTGGTCTTCAAAATAAAGAATAGAATGGGATAAGAGTAATATTGGAAAAGATACTGGCTGAGAATCTCTGAAATGATAAATGATATCAATCATTTAAATGATATCAATCTACATATTGAAAAAACTCTATAAACCACAAGTAGGACAAATACAAAGAGATCAAACCTCAGCATATCCTGATGCAACTGCTAAGAAACAAAAGTTAAGAGAAAATATTAAGAGAAGCTGAAAGAAAAAAACATGCGACGTTCACAGGAGTGACAGTGAGACAGCTGAACTCTCCACAGAAGTGGTAGAAACCAGAAGACAATGTAATGACAACGGTGGGAGAGGAGAACTTTCCCCTTGTCTCAGGAAGGTCTGCTGAAAGAGCAAATCACAATAAAGCAGATTAATAAGAGAAAAAGATTATAAATTTATTAACCATGTACATGGGAGAATCACAGAGTGATTACCCAATATCTCAGTAGGGTCTAGAAGTTTATATGCCCTCATTTTAGAGGGGAGGGGAGATGAGGAATATGGATAATTCTGTTCAGGGGCAATGAATGGTTGCCGGGGAGGATGAATGGATGGAAGGGGAAACAGATTGATTTGTAAATGATTCTTTTTAAAACTTAAATTAACCTGAGACACAGATGTTATCTTTAAAATGGGTTGGGCCAGGTCTGGTGGCATTCTTGGTATTCTTACCTGCAATCTATTGAGATAACTGGGAGGGCAAGGGTCTCCTTTTGATGGGTCTAATGTGGTTTATGCAGGTAGAGAGAAAGCCCCTTCCAAAGCCTGTTGCTCTCTAAGGGCCTTTAATTCAAAATATTCTTTATACCAAGGAGTCATATTTTGAGATAAAATTCCCTGAGCTCCTTCACACCTTTAAAGTTCTAAAAGAAAATAACCACTAACTTGGAATTATATATCCAATGACTAGGTTTTTCAAAAATGAAGGCAAGATAAAGATGTTTGTAGATAAAGAGAATTTGCCACTACCATTAAACTCACACTAAAAGAAAGATCTGAAGTGAATTTTCAGAAAGAGGGAAAATGACTCCAGGTAAAAGAATGGAGGTGCAAGAAGGATGGAAGAGTGATAGAAAGTGTAAACACGTGGGCAAATCTATTATAAATATTTACAGTATTAAAGAATATTTTATGGGGTTTAAAATATGAAGAGTTAAAATCCATGATATAGCACTAAAGGCAGGAAAGTAAATAATGTAGTTACAGTGTTGTAAGATTCTTGAACTGTCTGGGAAATGATAAAAGTCGATGATGCATCTTATAATCTCTAATAACCAGTAAAAGCAGAGTAAAATAAAATAAAGTATATAACTAACAAGATGGGGGAAATGAAATGATAAAAATAGTTGACTAATGCAAATAAAACCAACCTTTACAAAATTAATAAAGGGCCACAAAGTGGGAACTGTGGTAGGAGAAACATATATAAACCAGCCATTGTTCCCTGGTTTGCTTTCCTATAAGTGCTCACCACTCAGGAGTCACATAGCTGATGGTCATAAAGATTCTTGGCTTTCTTCATTGCACCCATAGATAACATCACCCTTGTGAAACCTCAGGCTAGTTTTTGAGATGTCCTCCAGATCCTGTATTCCGATGGAACTGCTGACCCACCCAGACCAGTGGCCCATACTGAGGAACTGACTCAACTGGTCTTGTGACCCTACCCGAGAACTAACTCTGCAAAGAAGACAATTTCTACACCCCTATGGTTCCACCAGCCCCAAACCCAGCCAATTAGCAGACCCGATTGCCTAGCCTTTTGCCCACAAATCTATCCTTAAAAACCCTTTCTCCCAAATTCTCAGGGAGGTGGATTTGAGAAATTCCTCCCATTTCCTGCAATGATGCCTGTGATATTAAACTTGTTCTCTGCTATAAACCCTGCTGTCTCAGTGTATTGGCTTCCTCTTTAGCAACGGGCAATGCATCTGGTTGGGCTGTAACACAAAGAAAGGCAAAATGGAGAAAAGAGAACATAAAACCTGTGGACCAAATAGAAAAAAAACCCGGTAAGATGGTATACTCAAACCCAAATACATATATTAAATAGAAATGGAATTCAATTAAAAGCCAAAAATTATGCGACTCAAATTTCAAATATATATACATACTACATTCAGAAACCATTAACCAAAAATATACAGCTTTGATGTGCTGAACTGAAGAAGCCTCGAGGTCTTTCTGACCTTTGCCCACCTCCTGTGACTCAACCCTCTGTCTCTCCCAAAGCACAGGATGACGTTCTCTGAAGCTCCCTTATCTGCCTAAAGTCTAGATCTGCCAAAGGAAAAAAGAAAAACAAAAAAGCTAATTATCTCTGGTCTCTTCCCTGAGTTTTAATGAACTAACTCATATTGAAAGAAAAAGGACTGAAGTCTGTCAACACAGCTGGACAGACTTCTGTCAAAAACCATTGTCTGCTCTGCGGGTCCAACAGACGTTGTCCCGGGCCATTGTATATTGTCCAAGCCCATTGAATTCCCCTAAAAATCATTTACTACCCCCCTAAAATCATCCGCACTTCCCCATCTTCCTTTCCCTTTAGAAGAAAGGTATGTACCATCAGTATGTCGTCAGGTTTTGGGAGAATTATTTTCTTATGATTCCCCTGTGCTATGCACATTAAATGTGTATGCCTTTTTCCGATTAATCTGCCTTTTATGAGTTGATTTTCAGCGAACCTTCAAAGGACAAAGAGAAAGTTTTCCCTTGGCCCCTACAATACAAAGAAAAAGAAAGAATGAATGTAAATGGGTGAAAAAAATATACTATACAAACTTTAACCAAGGAGAAAAAAAGTCTAGTGTAGCTATGCTAATATCAGATGAAGCAGACTTTGGTAGAAAGTATTTCTTAACACAGAGGGGATTGCTTCATAATTATATGAGGATCAGTATAAGAGGAAACTGTACAAGTTTTAATTTGTATCTAATAATATAACCTCAGCTTCAAAATTATTTAAAGCCAAACTGATGTGATAAATGACAGAAGTAGACAAATCCACAGTCATGGTGGAATATGAAAACACCCCTCTCTCAGTAATGGATGGAACAAGCATACAAAGTAAATCTGTAATATTACAGAAGATCTGAGTAACTCAATTCTCACACTTGACCTGAAGAATGTATAGTGATGGTTTTAGAAGTGATAATGGAGCATTGATGGTAGTTTTTAAATGTCTTTATCTGTTAGAAAAACATACTGATCTAGTTATAAGTGAAAAAAGAAAAAGCCCTTGAAGATCCTAACCTTAGATTAGTAAGGGGAACAGAGGAGGATCGGGAAAGGAAACGGAAGCACAAGCCGCGATAGAGAAGAGTGTGGAACAGACTCTGGCCAGAGTATCATCAGAGTAAGACTGAAAAACAACGAGTGTCCAGAGACAAATAATTTCAAAATATAATGTTCCACAGATTAGGTTGCTTATCACTATGCTTCAGAAATTTAAAAAAGAGTATGACAATAAAAAAAACTTTAAAACAATCTTAAAACAGTGACATCCCAGCATTTCCTGTATGTCTGTTAATTTTGTATTTTGTTATACATCTGTAAAAAAAAGGAGTCTCCTTTTTGTTGCTACGCCCAATTGCTTTGATATTTTGCAGTAACTTCCCTTTTTCACTGAAATTTTTCAATCAAATATGTAATTGGAAATGCTATAAATAAGTAATTTAAATTCTTTCTAAAGAAATGAGTCTAAAAGTCTTAATGGATCCAAGGCTTTTATAGTTACACTAGTTACTTTATGCTTTACTCATAAAGTCAATTTTTACCTCCATTAACTCTTCTTGAAAATGCTGGCTAACAAGTTCCATTTCTTTTTAAAAATAGACAAATCACAGAAAATGGTATTGTAAAAATCATAGATCTTTGAAAGTCATCATCAAATCTTTATAACAGCTTCCAACCAAAAATGTATATTTTCGGACAATGGTTTAAACCAATCATTATCTAATTGCTGCAAAAAATAGAAACTAAAAATTCTGTGGGTAAGCTTACTTTAAAATTATATAAAACTGTCTATTAACTCTCATTAAGCTTCCTTTTACTTTAGTAATCTCATTTTCTCCCAGCTTAAAAAGGATTTCATTAACCTTTTAAATATATTTGAAAGGGGTTCATGTAACGCCATAATATTTTAATTTTATTGCTTAAATTTTCATTTGCTAGAGTAAAAAATAAATAATAGCATTCAATGATAGTATCAAATATTAAACCAAAAAGTCAAATAATATCTTTTGGAGGGTCAACTTATTTCCCTTTGTAGCATAATATATACAAACTCTTCTTCATGTTATTGAACATTTTACAAAATAATCTATCATTCAAAGGATTACTCAATTATATAAATAGAACTAAGAGCATCTGTTGATTTATTGAGTCTCTCACTGTAATTCTTAGCAATAAATTACATTATTTTATTTAGATTTTTTTCCTTTGTCACACTAAAAACCCTTTCATACACGTGGTAAAATCAACTTTTCTCGAGCATTGTGTGCCTTACCCATCTGTGATCATTTGTGCTACTCGATGAGAACTCTTCATCTGATTGTAAGATTTTTTAAACTTCCAATGGTAATATTTATAATTTTCAAACTTCTCTTTTAACTCTTATAAAGATGATTATTTTTATCACCTCTATTAATGTGTTTCTTGTAAAATGTTCAGTTCATCTTGACAGGTTCATTCTTTCAATTTTTTTTAAAAAAGAACATAGGCACATTTGTGGGGCTGACAGCTAGTTTGTGCTGATAAGGACATATTAGTTGCTAAAATAATTAAATCTTCCCATTCCAGTTGGTAAATAACCTCTGTTCCAAGTCTCTGAGTTTTTAAGTAAATATATTGACATATACATTATGTTTATATAGACCATAAAACAGATCTAGACTTCAATGTAGATAAGCATGTATATATATTTTTTTAATCTACAAAAATGTCTGAAGCAATATTTGAACATTCTGAGCAATGGGGAACAATTTTTTGTATTCCCAGATTGTCCAGCATCCTTGTTCTCACACTACCAGTATTGTTCCCTAGTTCCTGGGACAACCAGAAATGTCCATATGAATTTCCACAATGTTCCATGAAGGTCAATGCCAACTTCATTGGGAAACTCTGGAATCACATAGATCAAATACTAGCGTATCGCCTGCTTTAGACCATCTAGATGACTTGACTCAAATCCTTTAGCTTTAGTTCCTCTCTTTGAAAAATCAGAATAGAAAACTCTATCTTATTTCCATATAAACAGAGAGTGGTAAAGGACAGGGAAGAGTACTGAGTGATAAGGACATCCTGAAATAAAAACATTGGGAGTGTGATTTTTCCATAACAATAGTGATAATAAAATAATTATAATTGGCTGGGCACCGTGCCTCATGCCTGCCTGTAATCCCAGCACTTTGGGAGGTTCAGGTGGAGGGATTGCTTGAGGCCAGGAGTTTGAAGCCAGCCTGGGCCACATAGTGAGACCCCATCTCTACAAAAACCAAATTAAAAAATTAGGCATGGTGGCACGCACCTGTAGTCCAAGTTATTTGGGAGGCTGAGGCAGGAGGATTGCTTGAGCCCAGGAATTCGAAGTTATAGTGAGCTATGATGGCACCACTGCACTCCAGCCTGGGTGACAGAGCTTTCTCTGTCTCAAAAAAATAATAATTTGTATAATTTGTAAGGAATTATTTCACATCAGGCTCTGTGCTTATTTTACATTTCTGAATTTTACTTAATCTCCTTAACATCCTAATCTGAGATAGGTATTACCATCCACTTTAGAGGCAAGGTGTATTCTCTGGAAATCTGCAGGCAGCTCTCAGAGGATGAGGGTTTGGGGCTGCTGTCTAAGTGCCACTTTGCTCAGACCCAGGGCATATACAGGTTGAGAGCACAGCCAACATCATCTATGGTGTACTTTTGTCCCACAATACCCTAGGACCTTGATTTTTTCAAACTTTTTATGTATAGTTTCTATTTTATAGAAGTCTTCCTCTCAGTTTTGAAAATTGAGCTACTATACCAAACATACATTGTTTTTTTTTTTTTTTCTTAGCATTTTGTCATACCCTTGAGTTCTTGGAATGATTTATTAGAGTTTTATTTTCATGTTGGAGTAATTACTGTCTTTCTGTGATTATTTCTGTGAATAGACAGAAGATAAATGATTCCTAGTAAAAACTTGGAAATCAACATATTGGATAGGAAAGAGCCATTTAGTCCAGACTTTTATTGGAGAAAACAATGTCTCTGTTAATCCCTATCATTTGGAAATAAAATGTTAATTCTTTCTCTAAATTCAGATCTGTTGACACATCATTGATGGTGCTATCTGGGCTCAGAAACGTGCAAGATAATGCAAAAAGAGTGTGTTTTTGGACTTCAGTCAAATGCATCCTAATTGTTTAATAACATTTGAAAATAATTACAGTGGCACTGTTAGAGCTGCAATAAGAGAAGTTGGCAAAGATAGGCTTGTTCAGATTAATTGACGTGACCTTCAGGTGTGTGAAATTTCTTTTAGACATAAGTAATGTAGGGACCAAGGAAAAACTTCCCTTTCATTCTATGAAGGTTTGCTGAGAATCAACTGACGAAAGGCAGATTAATAGGACAAAGGCATACAAAATTGATTAATGTGCACATGTGTGCTTGGGAGTCATACCAAATATGAAAACCCAAAGAAAAGCCCAGATAGTTGATGGTTTTATACCGTCTTGAGGTTACAGAAAGAATAAGGACTTGGAGCATGGCAAGACAGGTTATGGGAGGGAGAGAAGAAGAAAGTCATGAAACCTCACAGGTAGCTGCTCTCAGAAAGAAGAGATGGTAGGCTGTGATTGAGTTACTCTTTCCTAGATCTGAGTGGTAGGGGTTGGGGTGGCTACTTATTTCACTAGTGTAGCTTTTTGTCTGCAGATGCAAATCTCTTCCACACAAGCCAGCTTTGCTGGGCTATTCCTGTCTGCAGGTCCTCTGAATAGCCATCTCAAAATATGTCAAAGAAGTGTATTTTGGGGTGAAATATTTTTGGTTTGGCTTCCGTTAGTTCCTCATTTGAAACTTTATTTTCAGATAGTTTCACATATTAAAGTAGCATTGGTAGCTATGGAGAAATTTGGGTTAGGGGTTGTGAGATAAGAGATTGGCAAAGAGGGGAACCCCACAGATGAGAACAAGCAGCCCGTGTTTTGACTCAGTCTCTTAGAACTGAGAAAAAGTCAGTTCAGTTAAACAGTGTGTCCCATTGCAGGAGATGGCCTTGCAGATGGGCTCTAAAAGCTAGGCCTCTATGTATGGTGGAGGTAAATAAATCTTTAATAAGAGGCATTTTTATGGAAAAAGAAGAACAACAAAGGTTAGTATCTGGAGTGATCTATAAGCTAGTTTTTCTAGTCTCAAGCCCCTTCATTTGTACAGTGGGCAACCTATGACAATCTGACAGATTTTTCTGGATTGAGTTTGTATTTTTATTTTGTATTGTATTTTATATTATTTTAATTAATTAATTAATTAAAATCTGCATGCCTAGGTGGTACAAGCTCAGGTGCTGGCCCTATGCCTGCACTGACCCCAACCGTGGGCCCCAATGCCTGTCTTCCTATACACCCTGGCCTACAGCCTAAATATGTCCTGTAACTAAGGACTATTAATACATTTTCTCCATCCTGGACTGTTGCACAAGTGTTCACAGAAACAAGGACTGTGATTATGTCCCTCAGGCTTAGCAGAGAAGACACTCATTTATGTTTGTTTCTGGAATGTTAACTACCTTGGGGCACCGTCATGCCAGGTACATCTTCTCTGAGCACAGTGCCACCCTCCCCTGCCCCAGCAAGCTCTTGGTCTACAACACAGGCTGCTCTTGCTGCCAGCCTGGCTGGGAATCCAGGCTCCATAGCCACCTGCTTACCAACACACACACACACACACACACAAACATACACTCTCTCTTTGCTCTCAAAGCCCCTCTCCTAACTCCAAGCTGGGACCACCAACACTCTTAGCTCCCTTCTCAATTATGCCAAACTCTCCAGACCCCACTTCATGGCATTTGCTCCAACCCACACACAATAATGCCTACCACTCAGTTTCTACCAACCATTTGCCATGTACTTGTTTACATATAACACTCGCTTAAAAATAAACTAGGAAAAAGTCTAGAAGACAGATGCAGAAAAGGAGGCAGGTACCGAAACGCAGCTAGAGAAACTTAATATTTCTAAAGAAATTGGCGCAGTGACTGGGACAAAGTTAACACTACATGCTTAATATCCCTCCTCCTATTAACTCGGATCAGCCCGGGAAGACCCATTCCAGCTCAGAAGCCTCATAAGGTCGCTTAGGCTGGTGGAGAGGACAGGCCCCTTTCCAAAGCCGTGTTCACCTCCTGGGCCTGGATCTGGGCTCCAAGTCTCAACCTCATGTGCCCCACTCTGCCACCGGCGAGACTAACCCACACCTGCAGGCTGAGGGCCACCCCCTCTGCTGCCCAGACCCCTGCAATCCCCTATAGCTCCCCACCTGCCCCCGGCCCAGTGCCAACCCCCATGGCCGCAGCCACCGACCAGCTGGGTCACCTTGTTGAAGAGAAAGGGTGACGGACTGGATTGAGTTTGAATAAGGTGTTCATTCCAGTGAACCTTCTGAGTAGTCCATACATCACAGACACAAAGGCTATTTATGTATAAGTTGCTGCAGTGATTTCTCCCAAAGTTTATGTCAAGTTGGCTAGCTTCATTTTTCAAGAAAAGCACAGTTTTAATTTCAAGCGATTTTAAGTCAGGAAAGTGGGAGAAAAATTGGAAACGTTAGTCTGGGAAAGGAATCAGTAACATTTCCACAAAAAGTCATAAAAAACCATTTTAGTCTTTCATTAGTCAGTCCCATATAGTTAACCCTTGTTCCACTTGATGTTAGGTTGGCAATTTTATGAGTCCAGTTTTTTCCACTGGAGTTTTTGAAATTCTTGCCCAGTCCAATTGAAAATCTGCAGAGGTCTACATTTCAGAGTATCTGTCAGAGTCTTTTATCCTATTCATGAACCTCCTTGAAGACACAACTCTTTAGGATTTTCAAAGAACTTTTAGAAAAAAAAGCATCAGGATAAAGCAATTTACTGTGGACAATAAGAATTAAAATGACCAAGGCTGAAGATGCAATTGACAGAGAAACTTGGTTATTTTCTGTGGCCTACAACAATATAACATATCAAATTTTTAGGGCTCTCATACAATTTTGGAACACTTATATTAATAACATGCTAATACAAATATAACTCAAAGAAACTTAAACACCATTTCCTATTTGACAATGTTTTACATATAATTGAACATATCTAATAAGCCTGTTTATTGTCTCTCTTTCAGATGCTTCTCTTCAGAGGCCCTCTGTAAAACCCCAAAGTTAGTTTAAGGTCAAAAAGACTTAATTTGGATTTCAAAATTTGATATGGGGAGCCTATCAAATATGTCAAAGGTTTAAAACACTTAATCAAAATAGAATCACAGGTCACTGTAAAATAATAATCATCCATTTAACCAAAGTGATAATTAAAAGATTTCAAAAAAGCAAAGAAATCTTTATTCTTTGATAGAGAGGATATACAGTTTTCCATGTAATCATAAGACCTAATAAAGACAGCATGAAGCAAACAAAATCAATCTCTCCTTTTCTCTTCTTTTTTTATTTGAAGTTTACTCAAAAGTGGACCATTTTTTTTTACTATTTCTTATTAAAATTATATGTAAATTTTGTTCAAAAGAGAACAAAATGTAGTTTTGCATTACTTATTTTGGATGTTAAGGCTCAATACTCTTACAATAAATTCTAAAACCCTTATAGTAAATTTGTTTAATTTTAGTCAGTTTACACATATTTTGAAATCCTCTTTTCCCCCAATTTTCTATACCCCTTTATTTTTCTTTATGTCGTTTCCCCTTCATTTTGAAAGAACATTCAAATGACCTTTAAACTACACAAAATTATTTTTTTTCTCAAAAAACATATACCCTCACAAGTTAACTCTTGGTAACTCTAATTTTCAGTGGAAAACCTAGGAAGTTATATGCCAGGTGCAGACCCCAGGACAGGACAAGCCTGGAGAATCTGACCCCTCCCAGCATGGCCAGGAGGCAGAGGTGGGCGAGGGAGGACAAGACCATACTGGGCATGGCTGTCCCCTGCAGCTTGTGGCCCAGGCTTTATGGACACACATATGTCCCCAGGCCTTACCATAGCCACTTGTCTAGACCTCAGAATCCAAAGGCTCAACACCACAGACATAAGCTCACAGAAAAATTAAGCAAGTATCAAAAATATCATATTAATAGAAACTGCAGTTTTATGACCTTAAAAGATCTAGAAGAGACAGTATAAATTTGACCAATCGACCCAGGCAAAAGATGTCAAACTTCTAAGACATTTTATTTTTATTTTACCAACAATTTTAAAACTAGTTTTCTTTACCAAATACAGTTGACCCTTAAACAACATGAGAGGAAGAAGTACCACCCTTGTGTAGTTGAAAATCTGCATATAAATTTTGACTCTTCTAAAATACTTAATTGCTAATAGCCTACTGTTGACTGGAAACCTTACTGACAAAATAAACAGTAAATTAACATAATTTTTTGTTATATGTATTATATACTGCATTCTTATAATAACTAAGCTAGAGAGAAAAACATATTAAGAAAATCAAAAGGAAGAGAAAATATATTTACTATTAAATGGAAGTAGATCACCATAAATCTTCATCATTGTCACATTGAGCAGGCTCAGGAGGAGGAGGAAGAGGAGGGGTTGGTCATGCTGTCTCAAGGGTGGCAGAAGCAGAAAAAAATTCATGTGTAAGTGTACTCTTGCAGGTCAAACCCATGTTGTTCAAGGGTCAACTGTATTACTAAAGTCATCTGAACTTGAAAAACGTTTTGGCTATTTAATTTATGAATACTCATTGATAAGTCAACTTTGTACCATGTAGACAATATATAAATGCAGACATGTACACATGTATACATAAAAATATAGACAAAAAATTTATAGCCTCAATTTTAAAATTTTAGCCATGAGGCAGGTAAAACTCACTAGTTTAAAAGGACAGTTGGACTAAACTGTGCCTCTGTAAATAGAGCAAGTTAAAGTTTATTTGTTCCACATGGCCGAAGCCCTTACTGAGTTTCAGAGAAAACAGGGTAGCAAATTTGCATCTGAAATCAGAGAGAGAGAATTTAAGCTTTTTTGAGGGGGGGGTTGGGTGTTATAGGAGAAGATTAAAAATGGATGCCAAGGTGACACAAAATCATATGAATTCACCACAGAATTCTATAAGGAGTCTAATTTTAGCTAGATATTAATAGTTTCTAATTTACTTTCCATTTTCCAACTGGACCACTGAGCTCAGGACAGAGCCCATCAACAAACAGGCCATCATAGTATTTGCAGTTCCCAGGGCCTGCTACTTATATATGTGAAAAGCAAATGCACCTGGAAGGTGGAGCACCTAGATCCCCAGAAATCAAGGATCCTATTCTTACATTAAATCCAGGGACCCCAGAATTAAGGTAAAAGCCCAAGAAGGGAACACCAGGGAGCCAGGTCATGCAATGCTTCCACAGTGCACCTTGCTGCAAGGACATTCCCCCAAGTCTGCGGGGCTCATCAATAAGCCCCCTCTGTGATTGGTCACCCTACCCTTCAGGGGAGTCTTATCCCTTGGTGTTAAGTGTTCCCACTGCCTTCAATTGTCCAGGCTGAGCCTTTCTTATCTAAACATACAAAGAAAAAGGTAGCCCCATGTAGGAATAACCATTCACTGCAAAAGCCGTTGTCAGCCACCTCTAAAACTGGAGCCCTTACCAGTGACTTCCACTGCAAAGGTCAGGTGCAAACAACCACTTGCCAGCCACCCAAAGGCCAAGTGCTCTCTCACAGTACGAAGTAACCCCTGATATCCCCAAAAACCAAAGAGATCAGGGAACTCAATACAAAAGAGAGCAGAGCTTTAGACCTGTGGGGAACCTGCCCGCAACTCTTGGTGCTCTATGAGGAAGACTGAAGACCCCAAAAAGGAAGTGTGTGGTGACTTTTTCTGTGTTCCTCAAGAGCACAGGTCCAGGGAATTCCCTTCTAGATCTCTTCATGTGCTATCAAAGGTGCCAAAAAGGAAGGACAAGTAGAAGTAAATAGGGGCCAATTTAGTAAGATTTTAAAATTTCAAAAAAAGGCCAATGAAATGTTACATTTTTCTCAGCAAAAATCATACCAACAAGAAAGGAAGTGAACTGTGGGATGGAACATATACTTTTTAAAAAAGGATTTCAGTTGACTAAAAAATATTCCCAGGGCAGAAATAGGATCCAAAAGAGAAAAAGCAGAGAAGGGCCTTTTAAAAAATTATAGCCTGAATATGAGCTTTTAATTAAGCTAACTTTTGACCATAGAGCTCTGTAAGAAAACAAAATCCTTCAAACAGACAAGTAGCAATCTTTCTGTCCCACAAGCATTCAGCCTTTTGCAGCTGCCGAGAGAACCGTGGCTGTGGTAGAAGCAACCCCCCCACCCCCGCCTCGGAGGTGTGTCTCAGTAGAGGAAGTAAGATAAATGCAAAAAAAGTTGCTATTACACTCTAAATACAAACCAAAATCTTAAACCAGACTTATACCTAAACAAATAATCCCGAACCCAAACAAATAAGCATGCATGACACTAAAACCAAGAAGCCCTTTGTGGCTTTAACCAAAACCTCCAAAGAGGGAACAAAGCTGCAACCCTCCCGAGATTCAGACCACTCGCAACAACAGCTCAAATAAAGGAGAGTTTCACTAGCCAAGAATGGGGTACAGCCCACATTTCTGTCTGACCATACATATACTCTGGAGTCTCAGCTTCTCAGACGACCATTTGCACACAAAGGCCCAACAACCCATGTAGCCCACAAACAGAAGAACAAAAGAGACAAACAGTTGGTAAGATAGGAAAGCCGAAGATGTCCATGAGGGTGGAAAGGATTAAAAAACAAATGGATACCCAAAAGTTAAGAGGAACGGCTAGCGTGCCTTCTTTGCAAATCCCGCAGGGGATCTAAAACAGGCAATTTGAGCATACAAGGGGTTTTAACTTTGAAAACGGATTTCTGTCTTTTTTTTTTTTTAATCTTTCCAAGGGAGTTTTTAAGGCTGTATTTCTTTATAAATTTTTTATAGGTACCAATAAGATAGCTGTTTAAGATGAGAGCTCACTATAGTTTTCTTTTAAATATAGCCAATTTATTTATTCCGTAAGCGACTCAAGCCAATGAGCCTTTTTTTTAAAAGAAATTTCATTTTTAATTATTATGGGTACATACTAGTTGTATATCTTTATAGGGTACATGTGATGTTTTGATACAAGCATACAATGTGAAATAATCAAATCAGGGTAATTGGGGTATTCATCACTTCAGGCATTTAACATTTCTTTATGTTAGGAACATTACAATTCCACTCTTTTAGTTATTTTAAAGTATACCTTAACTTACTGTTGATTATAATTGCTTTGTTCTATCAAATATTGTTCATTCTATCTATCTACATTTTTGCACCCTTTAATAAACCCTACTTTATTCCCTCCATCCCCGCCACCCTTCCTAGCCTCTAGTAACTATCATTCTACTCTTTGTCTCCATGAGATCAATTGTTTTTATTTTTAAATATTTATTTATTTATTTGAGACAGATTCTCACTCTGTTGCCCTGGCTAGAGTACAGTGGCATCATTATAGCTCACTGCAACCTCCAGCTCCTGGGCTCAAGTGATCCTCCTGTCTCAGCCTCCCCAGTAGGAGGGACAGCTGGGACAATAGGCACACTCTACCACACCTGGCTGATTTTTCTATTTTTTGTAGAGAAGGGGGTCTCACTTTTGCTCAGGTTGGTCTTGAACTCCTGGCCTCAAATGATCCTCCCACCTCCACCTCCCAGAGTGCTAAGACTATAGGCATGAGCCACCATCCCCAGCCCGTTGTTTTTAATAGTTAGCTCCTATGTATGAGTGAGAACATATGAGAATTGTATTTCTGTTCTTGGCTTATTTCACTTAACATAATGTTCTCCAGTACCATCCATGTTATTGCAAATGATAGGATTTCATTCTTTTTGTGGCTATATAATATTCCATTGTGTATATATACCACAATTTCTTTATTCTTTCATCCATTGATGGACACTTATGTTGATTCCAAGTCTTGGCTATTGTGAATAGTGCTGCAACAAACATGGAAATACAGATATCTTTTCAATATACTGAATCCCCTCCTTTGAACATATACCCCGTAGTGAGATTGCTTGGTCATATAGTAGTTCTATCTTCAGTTTTCTGGGGAACTTCCATGCTGTTTTCTATAGTGGCTGCACTAATTTACATTTCCACCAACTCTAGTACCAGGGGTCGCCTTTCTTCACATCCTCACCAACATTTGTTATTGTCTGCCTTTTTGATAAAAGCCATTTAACCGGCGTGAGATAGTACCTCATTGTTATTTTGATTGCATTTCTCTTATGACTAAGGATGTTGAACGTTTTTTTCGTATACCTGTTGGCCATTTGTATGTCGTCTTTTGAGAAATGCCTATTCAGATCCTTTGCCCATTTTTTAATCAGTTTATTTGATTTTTTCCTATGGAGTTGTTATAGCTCTTTATATATTCTAGTTATTAATCCCTTGTCAGATGGGTAGTCTGCAAATATTTTCTCCCATTCTGTGGATTGTCTCTTCACTTTGTTGATTGTTTCCCTTGCTGGGAAGAAGCTTTTTAGCTTGATGTGATCCCAGTGGCCCAATTTTGCTTTGGTTGCCTGTGCTTTGGGGGTGCTTTTGGAGATCAATGTCCTGGAGCATTTCCCCAATGTTTTCCTTTAATACTTTCATAGTTTCTCATTTTTAATCTGTTTTAAATCCAAAATGTAATCCCAGACATAGGCTAAGATAGCAAAAAATTCTTGTTGCCACTACAGATGGCCAAGGGTGGTGTTTGTGCATGTGGTGCTTCTGGTATCCCACGAATATGTAGAGGGCTACCAGTCATAGACACATTAATTCATGACATTGGGTAAACCCTTCTGGGATTGGACTTTCCCAGGACTAACCAGGCAACAGAAGTTGAGACAAAGAAATCCCCTTATGGATGGGACATGGGACTTCTTATTAAGACAAACTCTCTTGGAAGCCTGGCACATTCAGAACAATAAGTGTGGTGCTTAATATCTTACCTGTCTTGGGGTTCTCTACCCTTTCAGACTACTCAACAGATGTGATCCAAAGATCACGACCGCTGTGTGGTGAAGACTAAGAGAGCATGCTCCCACTTGGTCAGAAGTCTAGCTCTTAAGGATATAAAACAAGACTAGAGGAAAACCTTCAGTTTTTATTCCAGGACCTATGGTACCCCACTTTATGACAGAATGACGCAGGAAGACAAAAACAAAGGAAAAACAAAGACTATTTGTAAAAGAAAAAGGATCAGACAATATAAGTATTTATACCCTCCCCCCAAAAATCAGAATTGCTAAACCTAAGACTAGTGTGTCTAAATGCTTTTCTCCCACGGTCTTAAATTTTGAAAAGGATAAAAGAGACAAATAGTCATTTTTACCATCTGTTCAACCGGATTCCATAGACAGAACCCAGGAATCTGGTAAGAAACTTTTCTTCTTCTGCCAGCTTGTCAGGTCCTGGGTTTCCTTGACTGTGGCTTTCAGAAGAGCAGAGCAGTTTTGGTTATGCTGCTCATAGTGCCAAAACTGCAGGGGCCCAGGGAAAACTTTCCCTTCGCCCTCTGAAGGGTTGCTGCACATCAACTGGCGGAAGGCAGAGTAATGGGACAAGAATCATGCAAAATGTATTAACATATATCCGGGTGCATGGGAGTCACACAAAATACGAAAACTGAAAGGAAGGCCCAGGTGGTTGATGCTTTTATATCCTCTTGAAGTTACAGGAAGAGTAGGGATTTGGGACATGGCAAGACAGGTTACGGGAGGGACAGAAAAGGAAAGGCATGGCTAGCAAGGGCTCTCTTAAATAGATGAAACCTCACACTCACAGAATAGATGGTGGCTTGTGGTTGAGTTAATCTTTCCTAGATCAGGACAAAAGGGGGCTCAGAGAAAGCCTTGGGAGTATTTTGCTAATGTAAGTTTTTCTCTGCAGATGCAAATCTCCTCTACAAAAGGCAACTATGCTGGGCTATTCCTGTCTGCAGGTCCTCTGTATAGCTATCTCAAAATAAGGCAAAGAAATATATTTTGGAGTGAAATATTTTTGGCTTTTTGTAGATTTCACTTTAATTTCTAATTTTTCCTCTCCTATGACAGAGGGTACTTATATTAAAAAACAAACAGATAATAAACTTTAGTCATTTTAGTATTTCTCATCAATATTCTTGGGAAAATGGAAATGTAATGAAAAGAGGAAGTAGAAGTTGATACACTTACTTGCAGATTTGACATCTGAACTATAAGAAAAGATTTACAGGCTCTAGGATGCTTAATGCCTTCTGGTGATAAAATATGTCATTATCAGCCTAATTCAGATTAATATTTAATGAATCAAGAAAAATAACACTGTCAGATTGTGGGCTCCAAGACTAAGATAATTTCAAAGGCCAGAGTCTCTCCTTGGGTTAGGAGTTGGGGAGCCAGTAGGAACCCTGTGAGAAATTAGTCAATACATATGTGTGCAAGACTGGAAAAGAAGTTTCGTGACTAGTACAGGGCAGCTGGCACAGTGGCTCGTGCCTATAATCCAAGTACTTTGGGAGGCCGAGGCAGGAGGATCGTTTGAGTCCAGGAGTTTGAGACCAGGCTGGGCAACATACTGAGGCACCTCCCCGCCCCCGCAAAAAAAATTGGCTGAATGTGGCTGCGTTCACCTGTAGTCCGAGCTACTAGGCAGGCTGAGACAAGAGGATCGCTTGAGCCCAGGAGTTGGAGGTTGCAATGAGCTGTGATTGTGCTGCTGCACTTCAGCGTGGGCAGTGACAAAGCAAGACCCTGTCTCTAAAAAAAAAAAGTAAAGGACTTTCCAGGAACTGGGAGCACATATACAAAAATCGTGTGTTGCCAAAGAGTCTGGCATAGCCTGACAAATGGAGAGGACCTGGAAGATATCTTAGAAACTACCCCTAGGTTGCAAAAAGGTGATATTATCTATGGAGAAAGCTAAGAATCTTTATGGACATCAAAGTTCACCGAGGCTGGGGAGTGTTAGGAAAGAAAGTGGCCTCTTTTGGAGTCTGGACCCAAACAAATATCTCTTTGGTTCCCAGACTGTCCCCTAAATTATTTGATATATACAAGCCTTAAATAGAAGGCTGGTAGATACAACTTAAATACAGTACAACATTTTACATTTAGAGGCAAATTAGGGGCTAAGGCTGATTTCTAAGAGGATGATTGGAAGAAGTGATATATTTTTGAATATCAGGGTTATTTTAGACCAGCTTCTGTAGAAAATAAAACCTGCAAAAGCCATGTTCCCATACAGGCTTAGGGAGTGTGATCCCAGGACAGCAGGAGCGAGGGAAATAGGAATGGGGCACAGCAGGAGGGACGTGAGTACAGGAAGTGCACTGCGGAGTGGGCTACGGTTTGATGTCGAAAGCAACAGATCGCTCTATCTCACCAGACCATTTTCTGACAGGCCATATATATTACCGAGTTTTATGAAAGTCTTTCTGGGGAGATAAAAGAGAAATAATCTGACAACCCCCATTTCCCATTGGTCAAAGATTACCTCACAGGGTGTTAAGTCTTCACAGGATACTAACTCCACATTTCCAGGGAGCGGACAGCTGATTGATAAGAAGATCCCTGTGTTGCTGCCCGACCAGCTTCATTTGCCCTCTGCTCAAGAAGCCAATATGCAGAGCCAGCATGTTTTGTGGCAGAGAAAGAGCCTTTATTCCACATAGCTCTGTGCTAAACCGGGAGACGGGAGGAATTTCTCAAATCTGCCTCCCGAGAACTTGGGAGACAGGGTTTTTAAAGACAGTTGGGCACAGGCAATTGAGTCTGCTAATTGGCTGGGTTTGGGGCGGAACCATAGGGTTGTAGAGATTGTCCTGTTTGCTGACCAGGTTCTTGGGTGGGATCACAGGACCAGTTGAGTCAGTTCCTCTGTATGGACTGTTGGTCTGGATGGGTCAGCCGTTCCACTGTAATGAGGGACCTGGAAGATAGCTCAGAAGCTACCCCTAGGTTGCAAAAAGGTGATATTATCTATGGAGAAAGCTAAGAATCTTTATGGACACCAGCTGTGGACAGAAGTTAAGAATCTTTATTAACTGCATGGCTCCAAAGTGGCAATTATAGAGAAGCAAACAGGGGGACAGCAACTAATTATTATCACTATTTTTAACTAAGTCTTTACCATAGTTCTCGCCTTGTACCCTGTTATCAAAGGGCAGTTTCACCTGTTTCTCGTGCTTCAGCAGCAATAGAGAAGTGGGGAGGCGAGAAGAGTTATAGCTGTGGGCATGAATCAAGGTACTGTCGCTTGTGCCACGGAAGATGGTACAAAAACAAGTGGCTAAAGGCCCTGCAGGAAGGTGCCACCAAGACAGTTGGAGGTAGCAAGTATGAGTCTTAAGACAGAGGGTGACTTGAGCCTGGGCAGTGCAGCCCTTGAACGCCTGGCCCCTCAACATGAGTCAGGATAAAATGCTGTTAACCCTGTGTACAGAGGGAGCCCCTAAAAGAGATTCTCTCTGCACACACTTTAGGCAACAGGACACACATCAGGTCCTTGTTCTTCTCCTAAGCAGATGAGGACCCAGTTTTCCTGGCATACCATTAAGATGGATTTGATGAAAAGTAATGACAACTTTTGATGACAGCTCAAGCTGGTGGAACATTAAGGAAGTACATAAACCCAGATAAGAGGAAATCCAGAAGTTGGAGGATTCGGCAGTTGAATCATATTTAAGCTCTCTGCATTCAAATAGGCTACCATCTGCCCAGGTTTCTTTCTTTCTTTTTTGTAGAACAAAAAACAGTCATATGTAATATGTTCCAACATCATAAATTTTCCCTATTTCCCTTTATATAACACGCCTCAGCACCCTAAGGTACAAAATTCAACTGTTTAGTCAGCTGTTTCACAACTTCCTAAGAAAAGTTGCCAATTTCTCAGCTAGAAGAATTATTTGGGTTCTCATTTATTTCTTCCCTGTGTCTTCCACTTGAACAAATCCACATTTTATCTTCCCTTATTTGCCATGCCTCCTCTTCTTTTGTCGTATTTTGTACTTTCAGGATCCTTTGTTGAAAACAGTAGCAAAAACACGGCCACCTTAAGCAGAAAGGGAATCTATTGAAAGTATATCTAGGTTGCCAGAATCTATGAGAAAGCTGGAAAAACAACATGGGAGACACCATGATAGGTTAGGCACAGCCAAAATTCTGCCACAGGGTGCTCTCTTTAGGAGACCTGGTTGCTGGTAGCTCCACCACCCCACCTGCCCCTGTTATCCCTGTCTAACCCTTGTCCCGCCCTGTCACACCACCTCACCCATCCATTATTCTTTGCTGAAAATGATAAAAAGTTAATAGTACTTGCATTTCAGAAGTAGATACTTTTATAATTGAATTGGAATTTTTTAGTCCTTGTCTTTAAAGACCTGGTTTTTAAAATCATGAATCTTAAACATTATCCAATAGTAAACTTAATTATCATGTGATCTGAGGTTCCCTGTTGGGGTTTCACTTCAAATGATTGATGTTTTCTCTCCATTGGTTTTACTTCAGTTTTAATCAAATATCATCAGATAATCTGAATTTTCTACCAGACTATGTGGCATGTTTTCTGGCAGCTAAGTGAATAAATTTATTGAGCATGCATGGTTTGAAATTTTCTGGTAATAGTGTTTTATTGATTTGCTCTTGTGTAATTAAATCAAATAAACTAACATTTCTAGGTACCCAAGCAGACAGAATATGACTTAAACACTTATTGGACTGGATTTGTTATTTTGTGAAATGGAGCTGATGGACACCTGAACCATGCAAGATGAGATACGAAATGTAATAAATGTCACATTTTATCCACAGAGCAAAATTTACTTTTATCTAAACTGTCCAGATTTTTTAGCACCAGCTGTGGAAGTAAAGACCTGAGTAATGGTGGCTTATATTACTCATACAAGGGTGATTACAGCTAGAAAAAAATGGATTCTTTTAGCCTAGAGGGTCTTTCCTCCAAGGAAACCCGAAAACCATGACTACATTTTACATGTGTTTTCGATGTATTTAGTTTAAGAAAAGCAGGAGAAGTCAATCAAAAAATTTAATTTTGGAAATGGGATCTGTAAGACAAGCATGACAAAACATTGACTTACTTTTTGAATTCCTAAGCTAGCATTTAAGATGTTATGTTGAACTAGACAAAATTTTTCATAAATACTATTCTTCATTGAGACCGAATTAGGGATTTTAAATAGGAAGAAACCAGAACACAGAGCATCATATGAACTGGTTGTATTCACAAACTTGATTAGCAGAATCAATGACTAGATTATTTTGCTTTTCATAATGTGTAAGGAAACAATCCCCACCAGGCCCTTTGCCATAACCACAGAGGCACATAAGATAAGCCATTCAATCCCTTGATTCTGCTAAAATGGCATATGGGAAATTCAATCTAAATAAACCTAGAAATGTACTCTTTTTTTTCCTAAGCAAGGAAAAAGACCAGGGCTTAAAGAGTGATATGTTGAAACTGGGTGCATTGATACATGAAATATTTATAAATGGTATCACTGCATGACCGGGGACCTTGTCCTAGGGCAAAATGGCAGGAGGTTGCCCTCTTTCTACCTGGATGGCAGCACTGGCAAAACAAAATGTGGCCAATTTGGAGACATTTATCATTGTTTATGAACATTGCTAAACGAGCCCTTCTGGAAAGGCTGTTTAGATCCCAGAGATACTTCAAAAGGCCTGTGGAAGTCTGTGGAATGCAGGTCTCCTCCACAAACTTTAAAGAGCTTTGGAAGCTACCTGAGTTTCTCAGGCTGGAATGTATCCTGTACTTGGCAGCAGTGAAACCGATTCAGATCTGTTACAGACACACCGTAGTCAGTGGCTCTTGACCTTGTAAAGTTCAGGCACTGCCTTTCAACTGCCTGACTCCGTAATCCTAGTTGAGAGGTACAGATTGGGGGTGACCTGTGATTTTCAGGTTTCTTTTTGATCTTCCAGCTCCCCCTCATTTGCCGCCCTGCCACATGTGCATTCCAGCACAGCAACTGTCCCTGCACCTCCCCTAGAGAGCAGCCCACCTGCTCCCCACCAGCTGCCCCTTTGAAGTGAAGGGCTTCATTTCACAAGACACCTCCATCACTCACCTTCCCACTCCCCAAGCCCCTCCTTGTTTCATTAAAAAAAAAACAAAAAAAAACTCAGACTGGGCACCTAGTTCAGATTGGAGACGTTAATGTGATCTCTTTGCCTTTTAACTTCTGAAAGAAAAGTATACCATGGTTTTTAATGCTTTTGTAACCAATAGAAATGCTTCAATTAAGCAAATATAAAGCAAGCAATAGAAATGCTTCAATTAAGCAAATATAAAGCAACCAATAGAAATGCTACAATTAAACAAATATTACTCATTACTATTAAGTCAGGTCTCTGTTCTATATGGTGATCTGGGGGTCTTTCATAAACATAAATAGCTACCACATTATGGTCAAAACCAGAATATTTCTTGACCCTTTTCCTTTAAGTTAGGAGAACACTGTTGTGAAGTTCATATGGACTTGCCCATAGTTTTCAAATTATTTTAATCATTTATCAAATCATTTAATCATTTATCAAATGACCAGCAGTGTACCTATTGTTCTGAGCATGTCTTTTTAGAACAATGATCAACAATGGCTAATTAATCTATGTATGATTTACCACCAATTATTTAAAAGCAAAATAAAATGTTGGTTTCTCTTGTTCTTTGTAGCAACTGAAAAACAAAAGTAATAGATCAATTTTTTTTTTTTTGACACATCTCCTTCATTTAATCAATATCATTACAGAAAGCAGAGCCTAGGGTAATATGAAGACCTTTTTATCTTAGGGCCTCCCACATTACATTTTAGGGCTGGCTCAGATTAAGGGATATCAGGAGGGAGTCTTGCTTCATTTTGTTAGTTTGGGACAGTTTTCTTAAACTTTAGGAGCCTTAGTCTCCTCATCCATAAAATGAGGCTAATGATTACCTCTTCATAAGATTAAACGAGAATGGCACTCAGAAAGTGTTGGAGCACGTGTCGCAGGAGGGATTCTGAAACTCAGGTGACTTCCCTTCCTGGGGAATAAGTGAAAGTCTGTAAGAATCAGGTCTTTTCTGTAGCACCTACTGGTGAGCCATGTCCTCCTGGCTCTCCTCTTCCTTCCTTAAGTTAATTTCTTACTCCTTGCATAGCAATAGCCCCCTGATCTAGCAATTCCAATTCCCCAAAGCACAGGTTTTTCAATGATAGCATTTGCCACTTACCCAGGACAAGTTTATAATATTTTTCCCCCACCTCCCATTTTGACCAAACTAACATGTTCATGTTTGGAGCCCCCACTACTTTGTCAATGAAGAGGTTTTAGTGAATGATTGATGACTACAACATTTTAATTGAAATCACACCAACACTGTAGACTTTTCACAAATTTCTTTAATTCAATTTAATTACTCAAAACTTTTTATATGGGATTCTTAAATGCTTTTCTGATTTTTCTTTGTAAAGGAATTATTCTCATCAGTATCGGTTCTCTTCTATGTATAGTTTACATCAAAATTTGATTTATTCATCATTTTGTTTTTACCCATTGCCATTATAAGGTTTACTTTGCCATTATATCTTTAATTTTTTAAATTGTGAAAACATCCTAAATCACAGAAAAATTTAAGAATAAAATGAATGCTCATATACTCCTTTACTAACTCATTGATTCTTATCACACTTGCTCTAGCTCTCTAACACATTTTCCTTTCCCAAAATCATTAAGAGTAGGATACAAAATCATGATAATTCACCCCTAAATATTTCAGTCTGTCCCAAATACAAGAATATTCTTTTACAGAAACCAACTCCTTACTTGTATTGTCTCATAGTTAAAAGGGGGAAATTATTTGATCAACATAATTTAATACTGTCCACTAACAAAAAGTCCATATTGAATTTCTCCAAATTGTCCCCAAAATGTCCTTTGTAGTTTTGTTTTCCTTTTTGATCTAGAAGTCAATCCGCTTCATACCTTACATACGGCTGTGATTTCTCTTGTGGAAGCAAAACTGATGCTCTTCTTTTGTTAAAACTCATCTAACCCGTCACAGTCAGGAGAAAATGCACTTCACACCCTGAGACAGACAAAGGTAATTGAGCCACCCTGTTTGTTTCTGATCCTTAAACAAAAACAAAGTGAATTTGGAACATCAACCATAAACTTAAAGTTTCTAGCAGAAGCAAATTTATCTTTAACTTGTACAGTGCTAATGTTGAAATACATTTCATGAGCTCTGTTAGCATGTTAATTATGAGAGAAAGTCTCTGTATTTATACCATGTGTGTAACCTTGGTAACCTTGATAAGTTTTGCTTTTTTTCCCTTAGATGTATTGCTGATATATATAATGGTGGGCTGATCCCCTTGTGCCTTTTTGAATGACTTTTATATACTTGCATCTCCCAGTCTTCTTTGGCCCCTTTTGAGTCTTCCTCAATCCAAAATAATCCCTCTGCCTCACTTCATTCTTTATGACACCAACTCCTTTGAAGAGTCCAGGTATGTCATCCTGCAGAACCTACCTCATTCAAGATTATTCTATTTGATGTTATAAAATCCATGACCATCATTACTCTTTTTGATGCCAACATTGTTCCAAATTTAGTCAATGTGTGCCAGCTGACATCAAAAGCCAGCTTCTGTGTCCTATTATCACAACCCCATTAATGTTTGAGTACTTCAGTACAACAAATTGTTCCAGACTCATCCCAGTCCAGGAGTTAGTTATTTCTCCAGACAGCTGTGGTTCTTTTGGTTTTTAGAAACCAAGATCCCTTCCAATGGATAGAGCTAGGATAATTATTTTAAAAATCAATCATGCTGAAATTTTTAATCAAATTCAACAACAGGGAAATTTTCCCTGTTTTTGCCCATTCCATTTTATATCTCCTTTCCCCCCCAGTGAAACTGCTGGCTCTTAACGACACCGCTATATTTATTCACTTATGCCAAACTGCAATATACTACACTTTCAGAATTACAACACCAATACCAATAAACCCACTAAGTAAAGTTGAAGATTACTTTGTAGTTGTTTTTGTCCTCAGAATATATTCACAGTATTGTGTTCTAATTGCATAAATTATTTTCTCTGTGTCATTGTTACCAATTACATATATGGTTAGGATAATTGGTTTCTGATTATATTTAATTTTAGGGCTTGCCTTTCCCATCATTTCTGATTTAACTATATTTATTGAATGTGTAAAACATTTACAAGGTCACAACTGAAAAATAAGTTACACTCAGATAAATCTTGCTCCAATTCCTATCCCTTTTAGCCTATTCTTACCCATTGCTACTGGTGACTACTTTTGTTAGCTTCTGGTGTCTCTTTCCTGTGTTTCTGATAAGCAAAAACATATATATGTTTCTCAATTCTTTTATTTTTCTTCCACAAAATTTTGAATACTATGTATACTCTTTTGAACTTTCATTTTTTCACTTAACCATATAACCTGGAAATGACTCCTAATCAGTTCATAGGGTATTCCTCATGGTCATTAGTTCTATAAAATTCAATTTTCCTGGCCTAAATAGATTTTTTTTCTATCAATTTTAAGTCAAAAAATTTACTGTGTATGTCCAATGTCAATTATGTTCTTATGTTTTTCTCAGGTCAGTTTTTAAAAATATTGTTACCAAGATGTTATTATTTTGTTAGTTTTTTATAAAAAACAAAATTTTGTTAGTTTTCACATTGTTTCTCATTGCAGTAGTAATTGCAGCATTTTTAAAACTATAGAATTATTTTTTTATTTCTTTTAGAAATATGTATTATTAATTGATAATTGACTGTGATTTATATTTATTGCTCTTCTAATCTATGAGAAGATTTTAAACAGAATCTCTCAGGAATACTCTATTGTTCAGGATTAGATAGCATATCAATTTCACATTCTTTATATCACCTTTGGTGATGGGCAGTCACTGACCACATTGCTGGCTGAGTAAAGAGTTAGTGGCAAGGTTAAAACTGGTTCAAGTTCCAGGTTTAAAATGGTGAGTCCAATAGTAGGTTCAAATCACATGATTTACCTTCAAGACAGCAGTATGCATAGTCTACACTGCTTCATTGAACAGAATAATCTCTTCTGAACTATAACATGAAAGATTCATCCAAGTTGGCTTGACATTTTATCAGATGGCAAGAGCCTCTGTTATCACTACAAATTGGAGTTTTTAAGAAAATTATTAGAAAAAGAAAGCTGTGAGAAGAATTTTGTGACTTAATGTTATAGCTGTGTTTCTTAAGCCTAAAAATCTCAAGAACAAATCCTGGTCCAGAGATTGTAATTCTTCCTCTAGGTCTTCTACTTAACTAGCCATTTTACCTAAGGCTCTTTTGAGTAATAGCTTTTCTTCTATATAATGATACTTACCCTATCAACCTGACAAGGCTCACTGTAGACATTTAAATTAAATTGTACATATCTATAGAAAAGTGATAGGGATACTTTAAAGACCTATATAAATAAATATAAGGCATTTTATTATTGTAATTATTCAGCAATATGATACCATTGTACATTTCCTATACCTAGCTCCATCATAACAAGTTTTGTCTGGTAGCCATGGGAGCTTGCAATAAGGTAATACTTGGGAAGTGATGACGAGCTTTGGAGTTTGATATTCTGTAATATGTTGGCTCTTTCAAGTTGTCATTTATTTAAAAAGTAGACCATGTCTAAGTATTTACTTTCTTCCATGGTCAGCAACTAAAGCATTATGAATATTAAACCATGATGACAATGTACTTGTAATTCTGAATAAAGGAACTGCTAGAAGCACTCAAATTTTGGACCAGAGACTGCTAGTCTGTGGTAGGAAAATAGAGTGAAGATCCAAGTTTGAGTCTAAGCTGTTCTCCGCTTGGCTTTGGACATCTCTGGAAATGCCTGGGATTGCGGTGCCAGGTTCTTGAAGTAGGTATTTGCAGGATGAAAAAAGATACTTCATACTGAGTAATGAGTTGTGGTCTGATAACAAGATTCTGATTTTGTAAAGGGTGGGTGGTACCAAGGATAACATGACAACTGTCATTCAGGGCCTCTGCTGGCCCAACCCACAAAGTTGATGTCAGGGGCTTTTGAGCAGAACAGACAGAGAGGATTGCACAGAAAGTCTCTTGGAGACATTAGGGCCTTCAAAATGCTATGCTATGGGCCTATGTAATAAAAAAAAAAAAAGAAATCTTGTCACCTTGTTTTGGTGAATAGGGAACTCTGGTGCCAGCAGTCCTGGCAGCAACAGAACACAGAGCAAGTGTAGTCTACATTGTCTGAGACTCCCCTGGGACTCAGATATCATTATGTAGTAGAGTGTGTGTGTGTGAGTGTGTGTGTGTTGGGGGATGTGTCAGAGGAGGAACTTAAAAGAGGCTATTTGTCTTACAATAACCAGTAGAGATAGAGCCAGAGACACCACGTTTTTGCTATTATTAGAATCTTCTATTTTGTCCTAGACTAGTGTGCTAGTTTGTTTAATATTAAAAAGTGAACTTCAAATTGTTTTCAATAACTTAAAAGAGGGGAGACTCAACAACATGAGTGTATTTAATGCCACTGAACTGTATACCTAACAAGAGTTAAGATTGTAAATTTTGTGTTAAGTGTATTTTGTCACGATTAAAATTTAAAAGAAATAATGAGGACAGGGAAGAAGGAAATGGAGATAACATTTCCTTTTAAGAAAAAAAGGTAATTTTTTAATAAATAGCACAATATGGGACAAAGGATAGCCCCAGAGGGATTTCTGCTAGCCAGGAGGAGTAATAATCCAGGCTGGCTGGTCATTAGCTCTCCAATCTGGTCGTTAATCCCTGTACCTTGAAAAAAGACACTGCAGTCTTCCATGAATTTCCAGTAGGATATCCCAGTTACACTCACTCCACTGAACCTTCTCCAGGCCAGATGTTTGAAGATTTTTCAGCCCTCTGGATGAAAACTGTCCTTTATCTTCTTGATTTATGAGAGCCTTTAATTTGATGATCAAACGAAGCCACCAGTAATTCTGTTATAGATGTCTCAGAAGGTCCTTAGGGGAATATTTATACCCATAGGCTGTTGGTCTTTAGTTCTGCTTCTCTGAATCAGCAGCACAGGTGTTAGTGCACTAAGAACTTTCTTCCATGTTGGGATATTATTGACATATTATTCTTTTCCCTTAGTCTTTTTAAGATGTGGCCTCTGTAGACTGATGCCTGAAGTGGCAGTCACTTGAGGTGAAACACCGTGGGTACTGCCCTGTGCCATTCGTGTATCTTGTCCCTGTCAAGTCCTGTGATTCTTCCATTGTCACATTCACTGTGATAGTGGGAAAAGTTTTCTGTTTTCCCTACTCAACCCAGTAAGAAGGTTGGGAAGTTTGATTCTTGTGTGATGAGAAATAAAATGACTATCTATTATTTTTAAAAATCTCTTATTTTCTTTTAGAAGAAAGATAATCAAAGGAACATATTTTCCTTAAAATGAGAAAAGTTGTTAGAGGGGTCAATAATAAGATTGAAGTGGTTGAAGCATTCAGAGAAATGTACATTTAGAAATATAACTTGCTATTTCTACTAGATTTTTTTCCCCGTGGCTATAAGAATAGCACCTCACACAAAAAAATTGAGTGATCTAGCCATTTTAGCATTCTAAGACACTAAATCACATAGCCCATGCAGCAATTGATTGGAAAATACTTGGTTTGATTTTGGATAAAGCCACAGACCAGTATTTATTTTTATCTGTAAGGGGAAAAATGTGCTTATAGGACTGATCGGTATAAAGAAAAATATATACAATTTTGAGAGCATAGGAAACCTGCACTCTCTCAAGAATAGCTTTCTTATCCAATTGTCAGGTGCCTGAAAAGATGCTATTATTATTTTTTCTTTTATATAATTGAAGACCTTATGTGAAAACGTCTCTGGAAAAAATTAAGCCACTCTTTCTAAGTGTAGGACTAGCTGGTTTCAAATTACCTAGAGTACTTGTAGCTTGGTACTGAGATCCTCTGAATGAGAAACTTTCAAATCTACATATTACCAAGCCCCCAGGTCATTTTTATTCTTACCAGAGTGACATCACTGCCTTAATCTGTTATTAATCATCTTGACATAATTGAGCTGTTGTCCTCAGGGAAAAGGTTGGCAGGGAGGAGATTTGGTGGGCAGTGAGAAGACAAGGATGTGAAACAGGACTTGAGGGCAGGAAAGAAGGAGGGAAGGACTGACCAGAAAGAGAGAGTCTGGCTGCAGAGATACTTGTCCTATTTCCCTCTTGGAAGTTGACATTTGGAAAGATCTTGATGGTGTTTTAGAACATGCAATACAGGAGAATGAAAGACAAAAATAAAAATTCAGCCCATAGACAAGCTGAAAGGAAAAGAGCAGACATCCTATTTGACAATGGAGGAATGATAGCTGAGAACCCTTGCGAACAAACAATGCAAGAAATCAAAAAGCGAAAGATGATATAAAACTTAATAAAAACAGCATTTTATACACCAAAATAGAAGAACATGAATGTAAATGGGGAAAAATCAAAATGTAAACATACACTTACCAAAAAAAATTATGAAAGAAATTTAACACGTATTATAAAGCTATATGCCACCAACTTGCACATATTAATATTTATTTAATTTAATCTTTACAACTGCCCTACAAGGCACCTATCCCTATGGCCGTATTAGAAAAATGAGAAAATTCAGATCAGAAAGTTTAGGTACCTTGCTTGATACGACAGTCAGCTGTGTGTATCTGACTCTAGAGTGCGTATTCTTACCACGAGGCACAGCAGGTTTCATACCGTGGTGAAGACTGACAGCAGCCCACCAGGACCCATGTTATCCTCCTCCTGGGTACACAGCTGGACTGCATGGCCCAGAACCTCTGCAGTGAGGCTGGCGTTATGACTCATGGAATGGGTTGGCAGTGGAAATCAGCATTCCACTTCCATGCCTGGTCTAAAAAAATTTCCTCCTATGAATCCTCCCCTCTTCCCTTCCCCTCTTCTTGCTGACTGGGATGGAGATTGCTGTAGGGCAACTTTGGCACCTATGGGCTCCAGACGGCAGAGCCTCCACAGCCTGGCATCCTGGTAACTGCAGAGGCTGAGCTGCATACTCAAAGAACAGATTCCTCATGCACTTAAACCACGATACATTTAGATCTACTAATTACAATGATTATCCTGCCATAACTAATGTTCATATGAAGAAATTATGCAACACTTCCAAAACTCCAGGGACAAATGACCACATGATATATAAGCAAGCAATTTATGTAATGGGAAACATACCCAATGAGTAAACGTACAGAGCCATATTCCACCTAGAGAATAGATAAGGAATTGTAAACTAAAATGTGAATTGTGCTGACAAGACTATGGGGACCAATGTATATTCATACAACACTGAGGCATCATATGTTAGTAAGATCTTTTTGGGGGGGAAATTAGGGAATATTTATTAAGCATTCATCCTTTTTGAATTGAAACCTAGTTCTAGATATTAATCTTATTAATTATCTGAGATATAGTCATCAATATGGAGTTATATTTATGATATCAAACACACAAACAAATGAACCCAAAATACAAAAACCACTGTATTAGTCAGGATTCTCCAGAGGATCAGAACCAACATGCACATATATCTCTATCTCTATAGCTATATTGCTATAACTACATCTACAACTATATTTATATATCTATAACTATATCTATAACTATATATCTATACTTATAACTATATCTATAACTATATTTATATCTATATATAACTAGATCTATAACTATATATCTATACTTATAACTATATCTGTATATCTATATCTATATATCTATACCTATATCTATAACAATATCTTTAACTATATCTATATATCTATATCTAAGGAAGTTTTAAGGAATTAGTTTATGTGATTGTGGAGGCTGGCAAGTCCAAAATCTACAGATCTGGAGGGGCCAGCAGGCTGGGGACCCAGGGAAGAGCTGCAGTGTGAGTCCAAAGGCACTCAGTGGGCAAAATTCCCTCCTTTTCAGGGGAGGTTGGTATTTTTCTATTAATGCTTCAACTAATTAGATGAGGTCCACTCACATTATGGAGAGTAATCTGCTTTACTCAAATTCTACTGATTGAGATATTAATCTAATTGAAATAATACCTTCATAGAAATTTCTAGAATAAAGTTCGACCAGGTATCTGGGTACTATGGCCTAATCAAGTTGACACACAAAATTAACCCTCACAACCTATATAATTAAATAACCAAAAATTGAGAAATGGTTTATCAAATTATGATAGTTTGGTGAACTATCACACAGCCATTCAAAATTATGCATAGGAAGACTATATAGGACATAAAAAATGCCATTATCTCATTTCATGGAAGCTTGTTGAATGCTCTAATTGCCAAGTTGCATACATAATGAAGGAGAAGCCACAGCCCCTCATCTCAAGTTCACAGCCTGGGGAGGTGGACACCCTGGGACATGGTTTGGGGCCGAGGCAGGCTCTGCGGGAAGGCGGGAATCATCAGCAACAGATGAAGCTGAGCGGGTTGGTGCAGATCAGCTCATAAAGGGCTGGAAGATGAATGTGTTGCTGAGGCATTTGGGTTTTTCCCTGTAGCAAAGAGGAGCCCCTGAAGTGTTTTTAAGGAGAGTAGTTTTGCTTTTATTGAAGATCAGTTTGGTAGCAAGACAGGGATTGGTGTGTAACAAGCGCTAAGACCAAGAGACTAATTAAATAGGCCTGGTGAGAAATGACTTGAGGCCACATTTGATGGTGACAGAAATGGAATGGAGTTAGAGATTCCAGGGATCTATAATCAATGGAATTTCATGACAGAGGCTAAAAAGGCTAA